>CABHPR010113013.1:0-43833 GCA_902168415.1 Peromyscus melanophrys | reverse complement strand
GGAGGAAAACATCATTCTCTCAGAAATAACTACCTAGTCTCTGATAACTACCCTTCACCAGGCTACTCATCTGGGGACCACAAAACTTTGAGTTGTTCAGACCAAGGCAAGTTATACCTATACTGAACACAATAGCATGGGATTTCTCAGCCATATACCAGGTTTGTCCATGAGTAAATTGAAAACAGAAAGCCCTTACCCAGAAAGGGGTTCAAATGAGAGACCCTGGCAAGCTTTGGAAAAACTGACCTCTGCCAGAATCCAGGTCCAGAAGAGGCCAGGGTCTGAAGATAGGTGGATGCAAGAGTGGCCATGGGAGGAATCAGACATGGGACACTTCTTAGTTTTGTTTTAGGATAGATGGACAGAGAGGAAACACATCTTAATATGGCTTGTCTTACTCTGATGGGAGCCATCCCTGGTGGGACAGGTCCCAGCAGAGGATGTAAGGAGTTGGTGATGGAAGGAAGTGAGCCAGGCCATAGTAATTAGGAGAATCTTGCTGCCTGCCTGACTAACAGCCAGAGTGCTTCTTTATTCATACAGAATTTAATAAGTCATGATGTTCCAAAACATAGACCATATCATTATTGTTTTTAGAAATGTGTTTCACTTCCTTTTGATTATCTTTTAGTCATCATTAATACACTATGACAGAACAGTTATCATTTCCAATCATTTTCCCTCAAGTTTTGATAGCATTAATAAACAGAGTAATCATTCTTAGTCATTAAATCTATAACTCATTTTTTAAGAATCTAGAGGCATATGACAGCCTCTTCTTAGGCTTGTAGCTCTGGTTGTTTCAAGGATGTGAGACCAAAACAAAATTTCCAAGCCAGCCTGGGCTTATTGTCATGTACCAAACAGTTGTATTAATAACTCATAATGGTCTGAGTGCCCAGGAACACTCCTCTGGCCAAAATTGATGCAGTTATTATTCAAATTCTGGCATAATACAATGTACAAATTTATATTTTTATAAAATTGGTTTATAAGTCTAATCCTGGCAATATGTTGTTCCTTGGTCATATGCCACCACAGTGGCTCTGCATGAGCTAAATTTTCTACGAAAGGAAGGTCTTGATATCTCATACCTTTATCATCTTTCTACATCATTTTTTTGCCCATCATTATAAGTCTCAGTGTAGGGAACTGTTATCTTCATTTAATCTAACTTTGTTACTGTATATGTCACAAAATTGTCTGAATGTATTGTGGGAAGGGGCTTGTAATTGGATCTGTGGCCAACTCTTCTAGCCCACCAGATCATGTTGACCCTTTTAAGTTTACTTTGTTTTGATTATCTTGTTTCTCAGTAAGTACAGGAACAGATGTTTCAAGAATGTCTCACAGTCTTGTCATTGAAAGTTTTCTCAGGTCCTGAGTTCCTCCGGTCTCACCTGGCCCTGATGTCTATCAGCCATTTATAAAATAATCCCTCAGAGGTTTACTATTATTTAAAAACTGTATGGCCTATGGCAGGCCTCTTGCTAGCTAGCTCTTATATCTTTAACCCATTTTTATTAACCTATGTTTTGTGGCTTTACTGGTCTGCCGGCATGTTGTTCCTTGGGCAGTAGACTGGTGTCTCCTCAGAACTCTGTCTTTCTCTTTCCTGTTTCTTCTTGGATTTCCCACCTGCCTCTAAGCTGCCTTGCCATAGGCCAAAGCAGCTTATTTATTAACCAGTGGGAAAAACACATATTCACACAGTACAGAAAGACATTCCCCAACAGTTCCCCTTTTCTATGTAATCAAAAAGGAAGGTTTTAACTTTAACATAGTAAAATTATATATAGCAAAACAGTTATTAAGCAAGAATTAGAGTTACAATATCTTGTCTACTTGTTTTTGACAAAATTAAAGACATTATTCTATCTATCCTATATTTGTGAGTCTAAGGTTTCATATCTAATTTATCTTTTATCATAACCAAGGAAAATTATAGCTATAACTATCTAGACTTCAACTACATCAAAAACCCCAGAAGGATATAGTATTACCTAAATAAACAGCAAGAGCATTGTAAAAAACTTCCAAAAATCTAGAATGACAGAGACAGCTGACTGCCTGGACAGTCACCCAAAGTTGCTCTGCAATGTTGAGATATCCGTCTTTAGCATAGAGAACTAGAGTTTCTCAGTCACTTTTCCCTGTGTCCTGAAGAATGTTTGGCAGTCTCCTCTTGGAAGCAGGAAACTGAGGGACAATTTTGCCTTGTTTTGGCAAAATTTAGTGGTCGGTCATTTTTTCATGGGTCCTGCATGTCCAGTCGATGCAACATTTTGTTAAGCAGTTCAGGCAAGAACAGTTTCTTGTTCAAATGGCTAACCTTTGCAATAAGGAAAGCAAACTCCATATGCAGTTTCTTTGATGTCCATCATCTTCTTTGAAGAAAATCAGTGTTGCCAGGAGCAGACTTGTCTCACTGTCCTGAAAGTCTAAGTTTTTAAAACATTTAAGTGCCGTATTCTGTAGGTCTTTGAAGTATTTGAAGATTACCTACCTAATTGAAACATATCTATGTATACCTAGGAAATTTAACTAATATGACTATAAGTTTGATTGTTATAGATGACTATTAATCTGTACTTTTTAATTATACATTATAGTTTCAGATGAGCTGCACAAACATAATACCTTAAACAAGAGTAGAAATATGCATGTAGTTTAACAAAATTAACTTAAATTTGTATCAATAATCTAAAATCTATAGCAATGTAAAACATTTTAAACAAGTTATTGCTGTTTAAAAGTAGATTCAATAATCTACCTACACTTCATCATATCATATCTATATCCTACATTTCTATATCATGTCCCCATTTCTTCTTTTAGAAAGAGATTGACTATGACCAATAACAATTTGTTACCAACCCCCAAATAAGGGCAAACATTCATAATCTAGTTTTTGGGAGTGTGGGCATAATTTTCTAGGCTACTTCCTGTTGGTTGTGGGTACTGGTAATCTTATAGGGATACTGAGAAAATTAAGAACTATAATTAAATCTTGGCTGTAATAATATGTGAGGATGGATCATCTCATCCAGTTGCTTTGAAGCTGATTTTGGATGTTGGATTATCTGGGCCATGGCTGTTACTAGAAACTTTTCAGGGGTCTTGGTTGATCAAACCATATTGGCCTGGAAGCAATCCACAGGTTCTCATCTTCAGTGGAAACAAAAGCAGAACCTATTTTCCAAAGCAACATATCCTTAGACACAAATTTTGAAGTCAAGATACCATTAGGATATATGTATATTGGTTTAACTCAGCAGCCTTTATAATCAAATGCCTTTCTGCAGTTAAAAATACCAGAGACAATATAATCCAGACTCTCTGTGTGATTTTCATCTTTACATGGCTTATTTTTTATATTACTTTCATTGTCTCTTTAAAGACTTAATTTTTTTAAATTATCTATTACTTTATATAACAGTCTATCCTCTTTTTCCTCTCTTCCAAGTCTATGTACATTTTTACACATAATGTAAATCATTTGGAGGTTTATTCTGTCTGAATCTGTCTTTTGTGTACCTAGAATTCTTTTTTTTGATCATTGGAAACTGCTGAGTCCACCCACTTCAGCTTCCCAACATGGTGGTGGTACCCAGGAGAGTCATGCTTACCCAGCCTACTCAGGGGTCCATGCTGCCATCAGGTAGCATGCAGGTGGCCCATAAACCTTTTTATCTGTATGAGTAAAAGCTAAATCCACTATGCAATGTTCTGCACAGCTTGAAGACATCTCTGTGTACTGAAGCAGGAATCTGATATGCTGTACTCAGGCCCAAATGCTGCAATGTCTCACAGCCCACATCTTATGTCTACAGCATGAGACATGAAGTAGGAAGTTGTTTTGGGATCCATTTTAGAATCTCTTATTAAGTTTTCTCAGGTTTTAGGTGGAAATTCAAGCCAACACATTAGGCAGCCAAATGGAGGCAGAAGGATTTCTCAGGTCCTACCTGGCCCTACAATCCCATGGCCACTTATAAAATAATCACTCAGAGGCTTAACATTATTCACAAACTGTAAGGCCTAGGGCAGGCCTCCTGCTAGCTAGCTTGTATGTCTTAAATTAACCCATTTCTATTAATCTATGTTTTGCTGCATGTTCCATGGCTTTACCAGTCTGCTGTCATGTTGCTCCTTGGGGGGCAGGCTGGCATCTCCCCAGACTCTGCCTTTATCTTTCCTGTCTCTTTCCTTGGATTTCCCACATGCCTCTAAGCTGCCTTGGCATAGGCTAATGCAGCTTATTTATTAACTAATGGGAACAACATATATTCACAGTGTACAGAAAGATATCCCCCAGCATAACCTCATAAAGAGATCTCTGGATTCTTTATCTGTGTCACCACTTCCAAGGTATAAGGAAGACCTTCAAGTAGATAGGGATATCTTCCTAGAAGGGGCTAGTAGTATGTTCAGGATTGTCTCAGGGAAGCTTAGAAGCACCATTCCTGGGACAAGGCATAAATGATTCAAAATAAATTTTCCATCAATCTAATATCCCAAAATTGTAAAAATATTAAAAGTGACACAAGTATGCAACAGGTAGAGATGAAAACCAAAGGTGGCATGGAGGTCATCATGGAGCTCAGCTTTGCTGGATCTCTGTCAATCAGCTGTTCTTGCTTTATGACTTTTGTTCTTTCCATCAGATATGGCTGTGGCAGACTTCAACCAAGATCTGGCCTGCTGTGGGAGGATAAAAATACTTGGTACTTTCTTAAAGTTACTTTTTTTTGATGGGTAGAAGTTTTCCCAAGGAGATTGAAACTGTTCAAGAAGTACCTAAAAACAAAACAAAACAAAAACAAACAAACAAAAAAACCAAAAAACCTCCTCATGAAGGGGTGTCCTGATTTGTCCTCTTTCTAGCAAAATTATCCAGCAGTGGCCTGATTTTCATGACCAAAACCCTCTCTATTAGTAATGATGACTTTAGACATAGAGTGAAAACTTCATTGTACATCTAGATCTCAGAGTTCTTGTCTGAAAAAAGAATGAACAGGAGATAAATGGAAACTTTAACAAAACTCTCATGAGAGTGCAGAGAAAGATGGATAGTCCTCCTTCCTTTACTTTCCCTTAGTTACCTGAATGCCATATAATGAGTGATTAACCCCTTATTAGATTATATTTGGCAGAGTTCCCTATCTACTTCCCAGCCTCAGAGACTAGCTATTGAAAAAACTCTCTAACCATGCCTTTTTTAACTAAAGACCCTCCAGTTTTCTGTACATGCTATTTAATGAACTATCTGAGAGACCCAGGCAACCCCCGAGTCAGCCAGCAATTTTCCCATGTTTAAGTCCAGTGAATCCCTCTGTGTCAAGTGAGTAGCCAAAGGGACCCTCGAACAAACACGGAAAGGACCCTACAGTGTGTTTCTCCCAACTCCTATGGTGGTGCAGGTCTTCTTACACCATAAACGCACACAGATGCTTCTCTTAAATGGACTGTCTTTGGACTATAGACCCAAAGCTTCTAAGGTTACATTGGACCCAGGCTCCTCCAATCCCTGCCTCCATACCTCTTAATGAGTTTTGTGTTTTAAATTATTGCTATAAATACAAGGTCAAGAACTAAACCTCACAATTATTAGGTCTGGACTTGAAACTGAGGAAGACTTATACCTAGAAGGTATTAGCTAGTGTGACTATGGATCATCAGCCTATATCCCATCTTGGCCTTTAGTTGTTGATGCCTATTTTAAGTATTTGGTTGTACTGGAGAATGGAAGGATGCTGGACTTTGTCTTTTTAGATAGAAATACAGAGTTTATGATTTCATGGACACCCTGTGGCTTGATCCCCTAGCTTCCAAAAACAAGGGAGTTTCCTTTGTAAAACTAGATTCCTAAAAAGATTGATTTAAAAAGATTTTGCACTTTGGGAAATAGGAATAACCTAAGCAGTCAGACTCTATCCTGTGGGAAGGGACCCTTGGGATATAGTTAAGCATTCCCAGGGAAAAATCAGCCAGGATTGTTGGTCATGCTTAGACATATGGCCTGCATAACACATAGGGATATGCACTAAACAGACTGTCAGCTTATTTACTGACAATACTTACAGTGACTGTGGGCAGCCTTAATCAACATTAGGATACTTACAAGGGGCAAAATGTCTAATATCCAAAACTCTTAACCTACACTCTTTCCTTTATTCTGATAGCTGCTTTTCAGCCTAATGGGTTAGTTCATAGGTATAAAAGCAATCTTACTCAGCCTCTGAGAACACTTGGTGGACATGTACTAATGGTTTGACTAAATGGCTCTTCTAATGCTTTACAAACTAAGTAGATAATTTGATCAAGACTTAGAGGCATTAAAAGCTTCTGTTTCTGAATTAAAATAAACTGATTCTTTTGTAGAAACGGTCATACAAAATTGGAGAGGCTAGAGTTCTCATAAAATAAAAGAAAGCATATATGGATTTGGGAGAAACCTGTTGTCTCTTTACTAATTGATCAGGAGTAGTTAGAAATAATGTTGTTGTGGTTGGGAAAATAATTGGTCCCCTTTGCTAACTACTCTATATCAGCACAGCTGGGCCTATAATTCTCATTCTGATTGGAATAAGTATGGGGCCTGCATCATAATCTAAAATTGTTCATGATCTGACTCATTCACTAAGACCTGTGCTGAATGTAACAGTGCTCCAGACTTTCCTAAGCCTCTAGACCTTAGCACAAATGACTGCATGGTGGGAGTGCCATTCAGTTTGTGAAGCTCAACAAATAGACAGCACCACCTGACAAAAATGCAAATAAAGATTTAATCAATCAATGCAGGTATTTCTCAGAAAGTTTCTAAGTGTAGTAAACTTGCTTTTGGCTTCTCTATTTCTATTTCTGGCTAACTATTCTTGTTTTCTGATGAATGTTAACACAGAACACGTTTTTCGTGCTTAAGAGCTCATCCTGATGAAGTCTTCATGCTACACTGGGATCCAGATCACCCTGTATATTTTCAGACTGGATATGAAATCCTTTCTGCTGCCTTAAACCATGTGTGAGCAGTCTTCTCCGGGGAATACCAGAAGGAAAAAATAGTCAATATCATCTAGTTAAGATCCCCGCAAGACGCAAAAACAACTGACCTAAGGAGACATGCCCTCTGGTGCAATAGCCAAAGAAATGGTACATGAGTATTGAAGTTATCTTCTGTTTGGAAATAGGGCATGTTCCATGAGAAGAAACTCATTGATAACACATTTATTTGTAATATGAAAGACTGACTAGTGAGGTCCTAGGCCCAAGGAGAGAATATAATAGTTTTATTCTTCTAAATGGACTTGGGATTAAGATGATTCCTAATAATTTATTTGTCAAACCATAGATCAGAGCATTGATTCAGCCTTCTCAGAGAAACTTCTCCTGGCAGATATAAATTAACAGAGACCTTCAAGTGGTCACTTTGGAGACAATGAGGCACTGGACAATGCTCAGCTCCAGATGGGGCATACATATCGTACTCAGCCACAGAAATCTCTGTGATTGTACAAAGGTTACAGATAATTACAAGAAAATTATTTTCCAGAAAGAACAGAGCAATTGTGCTTATGAGTGCATAGCTATTGTGACACCAGATCTGGAAAAACTCATGCTAGGATAAAAAAACAAGCATGGAGAACAGAGTTAAGTGTCAAATCTCACTATGAGCCATGGATAATTTTAATTTGATAGTTTTTGTTATAGTCAGTTATTGTCAAAGCTTTGACCTCCAGTACGTTTACCATAGTCTAGAGAAGGCTCCAGTTTTATGAGTATTCAACAACATAAATAGACCTCTTTGGGGAAAAAAGAAGAAATTTCAAACTTGGGTGAATAGAAAGGTTAACACGGGTAAGTACATACTGAAGGAGTTAGGGGAGGCATGAATATAATCATGACACACTTCATTTAATTTCTTATTTAATTGATAAAAATATTTAAACAACAGCAAGAAAGCTGCCAGACTCATCAAAATGATAAATAGAAGTACTGCATATACTGGAAGGGAATTGGGCACAAAAGTCCTTAATAGTGGAAACCTAGAAAAATTGTGGAAACCAGAATGCAGATTTAAATGAATGTATATATATGTAGACATTTATATGTACACATACACACATATATAATGCATACTTTTTGAGAATGTTATGCATGTATGTAATCTTATGAGTACATTATATTTCATAATCCCAGCTATATTTTCCATGAAAAAGAGCAGAGGAGCTCAAAACCTCCAAACATTAAGCAATAATAATGGGATGGAAACTTTGATCACCAAATTTGATCAGTATATGTTGAATCTCAGGTATTTATATTATATAGTATACCAAAAATTATGTGCATTTCATATACGGTACTAAAAATGTTTTTCTGCAACTTGAATACTGTATTATTAGAGTTTAAAAATGAAAAAAAACACTAAGATATGTATGGATTAGACAATATTAGCTGCCTGGAAGAGGACAATGGAGGAAAGAAGTAAGAAAGCTGTGCTTTGTTAGTTATAACCTTTTTCCTTTTTTCTTTTTATTAAAATAGAAAAGGGGAAATATGGTGATATTTTAATTGTACTGAAATGTGATTTTATTTGTATGTTAATAAATAAAGTTGCCTGGGGGTCAGAGCTAATAGCAAGCCATAGCAGAAACTGGGCGGTAGTGGTGCACGCTTTTAATCCCAGCACTTGGTAGGCAGAACTAGGTAGATCTCTGTGTGTTCAAGGATACAGCCAGCATGGAGTCACACGCCTTTAATCTCAATACCAACCATAGAAGACCTGGAGGTCTGTACAGACAGGAAGTGATAAGGAGATCATGTGGTTGGGTTTACAACCAATGAGAAGGCAGAATAGAAAGTCTATAAAAAAGACAAACAGACAGGAAGTAGGTCTCTTGCTGAGGAAGACAGCAGCAGCAGTGAAGGGTAAGATTTTTAGTTCTGACCTCTTGGGCTCTCATCTCTGCATTGGCTCTGTGTTTCTTATTTAATAAGATGGTTACATCTACAATGGTCTTTCAAAATTCCTCCTTCTAATAATGGCTTGTTAGATATTCTAGGTTGGTGGCCAAAAATGGATGCCCCAACAGTGCTGAGAAACATTACGTGACTGTCCAGGCTGCCAGCTGTCTCTGTCAATTCTTGCAGTTTTTCATAAATTACTTGCTTGCACTTCCTGTTTCCTCAGGCAATATTATTTTCCTTCTCAGGTCTTTGATGGGGTTGAAGATTAGATAGTTATTATCCTCTCATATCTTAGCTAAGAACATTTTAGGTACTAAAGTTAGATTCTTGAGGATAGGACAGCTATTGGAGTAATCTCTGTAACATGCCATTTACCAATGGCCTGGACATTTCTGGATATTTAGTATGTGTCTCTTGTTTGCTGTTGCTCTTGTTGGTTGTATTTCTATTTTGTTTATGGTATTACCTTTCCCCTCTCCTGGACAATGCTTATAATTGTTCCTATTGTATATAGTTTTGTATTAGGTTAGAATTTTCTCATTTAGACAAAAGGGGGAAATGAAATGAATACCTGTTCTACCTATGGCCTTGAAGTACCAGCCCCTAGAGATGTAGTGGGTACTTGTTTTACCTATAACCTTGAAGTACCAACCCCTGGGGCATGGCCTTGGGGCTACCCTTAAGACCTGAGAGGCACATATGCTCTCTCTTTTCTCTCCCTCATGGGCTTGGATGGTGTGGACTGACTCAGGTGGCAGGAACAGTGTGGGGCAGGAATTCAGCCTTACAGGACCCTGCTACAGTCACCTATTCTGTTTAGTGAGTTGCCCTTTCCAATTTATGTCCTAATAAATTCATTATACCCCTTGAAAAAAAAGAAGCCGTGCTTAAGCTGTTTGAGTTAAGCAAACATGGAGGTCAGACACAGATAGAGAACAAGCAACATGGCAGGGAAGATGGCTTTAGTGAAAGAGGAAGGGAGCCCAAGATATCACAGAGGCAAAGTTAGGGTCAAGCCAGAACCCAAAGAAAGAAACAGAAAGAAAAGTTGAAATTAGGATTTTCTGAATCAGCATTCATATGTGTTCAAGATCAAGAAAACTTATGACATACTCAAGTACATAGGTGTTGTGATCTGAATATTTCACTTTATATACAAGAAAGTTTAATCCTATCTTCTATGCATTAGTTAAAAATTGAGTTTGAATTTTAATATATTTCATGCATGTCTATGTTTAAGAATTTTCACTAATGTGAAAACCTTAAGAAACTGGCAAAAATGGTGAGAAATAAAAATACAAATTTCTAACTCTTCAGAAATATATTTTAGTAATTCATGATGCACAGTATTGTCAGTGGATGATAACAGTAGACAATAAAGAGACATATTGGATAGAAATCTGAGAATGTTCTGTAGGAATTACTGTCCCTGCGTTGCATAATTTCACTGGAAATCAGAGATGTCATTATTTATTTACTCAATTACACTAGATACAAGAGTGACATTGGATAATTTAATATTTTTTAATCTCATTAGACAAAATCAATCTAAAATGGTCTGAATTATTACTGAATGTAAATGCAGTGGTAAATAGACACATGTATTTCTGGAAGTGACACATTTAGATAAGGCATCACCACAGTGCTAACTCTGACAGCCATCAGCACTCAATACTATGAGACCATGAAAAACATTCTTACAGCAGGTAGTTTGGTTTGTATCTGATTAGCTACCTGTGTGTATGTTTCTGGCTGTTTTGTAATATATCAGGGCAGATTACACATTTTTTTTGTGTGTATGAAACACACTCTAAGAAAAAGGGAGCTAGCAAATAAAATTGCAGTGCTAATGAAAAGTACAAACTGAGGATAAAAAAGTACAGTGGCTGCAACAGAATGCACACCACAGAAGGGTTTTTCAAATAAATGAATGTAGTCCAAATAGACCTTCACAGAAGGATGTAGAGAGCATTGAAAGATCACTCTGCCCATATGAAGAGAAAAGGCCACAAAGCTTCAATTCATGGAAAGAGGGAGATCAAATATGAGGCAACAGGAGACAATGGAGGGAAGAGCTTGGAATCATGGTACAGATACAGGTGGAATCATTTTCATTGTTAATACACAGAAATAGGAAACACAGGGGAAAACATGCAATGTGACTTTCTCTGAGTTATGCTCCAGAAAATTGATAATTATATCTTTTTATTTCTTTTTTCATTTCCAGAAATATACAATGTACATATATTTATATGTATGTAATGTTGTCCTTAACTATTTGTTCTAAGTAAGATAACAAACCATTTATTCCTATAATTTAAAAGCTATGTTGATATATCTTAGTCAACGTTAGGGTATTTGTTAAAAATTTTTGCCATTTTATAATTGATGTCTTATCCTGAAAGTTTCATGAACATGACTGCCTAAACATAATATGAATGAGGAACACAATGATAGACATACCAAGTGGCTGGGAGAAACATCATAGCATCTTAATCCTACAGAAAGAACTATAGGCAACTAAGGAATGTCAAGAATCAGAGAAATAGTCTTCTACAGGAAAAAGCAAAGCAATTGAATATCCAATAGCAAATTGTCATCCTCAAAAATGTACATAGGAGTAGATTTATATAGACTGATCTGATTGTATTTAGGAATATATTGTTATTACACATATGTTTGTGCAATAACAATTTTTTAAACAGTCCATGAATTTGAAAGGGAGGAAGCAGAGTTATGTGAGAAGGTTTGGAGATAAGGAAGGAAAAGAGAAATGTTCCAATTATATTGTAATTTCAAAAGTAAATGAAGTAATAAAAATTTTAAAACAAGCATCCCAATGCAAAGTATTTCAGATTAAGCTACAAAAAAAACCTAATTTTGGCTTTTGATGTGTGAAACTGCTCACAAAAGAACATAAATGTATAGTAGAAGAAAAAAACTCTTAACATGCACATTGTGAAAGATAATATTAATATGATACATTAATTTATATCACATTATTAATATAAGAAATGTTTGTAGAGTTGGGGTAATCTACTTTGACATAACAAGTCAACCAAATTTTTAAGTAAATGGAAGGGACATATTCTTCATCTCACATATCTGTAGAGATAATACTAATTTTAATTTGGAAGGATAACAGCCACCATGTACAACAGGATTTGCCAAAGGGGGGAAAATATGGTTCAATCAGGGCAAAATCCTAGCACTGAGTATGGTCTGAGTTTGTTCCCAACTCACACCTGATGGAAGGTGAAGATACCTTCCCACAAATGGTCTCTCCTCTGCATGTGAGACTTGAGGCATAAATGCGCACGGACACACACAAAAACTTGTGGTAACAAATGATTTTAAATTTGTACCATGTGCAGTCCACTATACTAAGACATGTTGCACCTAAAAGATAACTTACATTAATCTGGAAATTGATATGCATTTTTAATATTTCTCTATCATATTATCTAAACAGTTATCATAGCCTTAAAATAAAATACAGTTAGTAATTTAGGTCACTATGCATAATTGTATGTGCACATGATCAAAATTAGGTGCGTTATAGCCAAACGTGCATTGGGCAAATGCTTACATCATCTAATCCTGCCAATCAATGTAGCGATTCACCCATACTATGCTCCCTAGCACCAAAAGTTCTTCTCTTGAAAATCCCAAATCATAATCAAAGTCCTTGGGTACTTCTACACTCACATGATACTCTGTTAGTTTTGACAGTGATTTATTTCTGATCAGTATTATACTTTTTTTTTAAAAGAAAATTGCCTTGTTACTTTGAAAAAAAAAAGAAGAAAAAGAAAAAGAAAGAAATTTAGGTCACACAAAAACCAACTTAGTGGAACAAAATTCCTGCCCTGATCCTATAAGTTTTGTAATCTTGATAATTAAGTTGATCATTTATAGGCATGTAAAAATGTAGAAACAATTGAAAAGAGACAAAGAGACAGAGACCTAGAAAGAGAACACATTCCCTCTTTTAAAACATATATGCACTCTCAAGCTGTAATAAAGGACATAATCAGAAGCTCTACAAAATGATTTTAGCTTTGAGATACATACACTTATTGTACTCCAACTTGTATTTGGAAAAGGTGTTATACAAGGGTAGATTTTGAGGAAGGAAAAGAAAGGAGGAAAGATATACATATTAAACTTTTGTACTAACAAAAATATTTTTCTGCCACAAACTTAGTTTGATTTTATTTCTAACTTAATGTGAAACAGCCCTATGTGGCCACAATCATATCATTGTGTCTCATGAACACACATAGGAAAATGTAAAAAAATGAGATAAAAACTTATTAGAAATACATCCATCAACAGACACATAAAAGGGAAAATGTATCTGAGAGTAAAGATTAGTAAATAATTGATTTAATTAAAGAAAAACCATGAAGAGAGGCAGAGATGTTTAACAATGTATTCCCAACTTCTAAATCTGACACCCTTACTCCTAAATCAGTGTCATCTAACACATGCAAACTTGTGACTCTATCATCACATCCTTCCCTAGTAAAAGAGGTGGAAACACCTGTTTTCACAGGAGTACATACAGACTTCTTGATTGCCCTGAAAAACCAGGTCAAACTTTGATAAAATCATCTTCCCTCTGAAGACCTATCATGAGAAACATGTAGCTGTAAAGGCATAGTCAAGTAAGATCACAAGATTAAAATGATCATATTTGGAAACAATAATCAATAAACAAACAAGTAACCTTTCTGTATCTTCTTTAAGAAAATAAAATAAATGAAGAGTAACATAAAATTAAATAAAGAATTTGGATTCCAGAAAGATTTTTCCTTATATAAATAAGAAGTATTGAAGTTTGTATACATATAGCACCTGGGTCACATGTAATATGAAATCTGAAACAAGATAAACAAGTAACAATACTTACTGTATGTGAATGTCAGTGAAAAAGTATGGCAGATATGGATGTGGAACTTTGTTACCTGTGTAGTAAGAATGAACTGGGAAAAATACACCAATGACTGCATCTCCTTCATGGTGAAAATCTTCTTTGATTCTGAAATAACATTCACTGGAGCTATAGGCATATGCATGACTGTGATTAAACAAGATCTTGATAATAATAACTAAAATAAAACATCCTACTAACACAAATGTCTGCACAGACATAAGTCTGATGGATTCAGATGTCACAGTGTCCAGCAAGTTTACTCTTAGGTGAAATGTTTCTGACCATATGGGCTTCTAACTTTGTTGATGAGTGAGACTATCATAGCAATTGCTCTGAGTACTTTCTTATACCTTCTTCCCTGCCATTGAGAATTCTAGAACTCTTTCTACCCTTGGGCTATGCATCTGAGCCCCTGTATCCAGGTGAAAAACAAGCTGGAAAATATGTTTATAGATTTTCTTCTGTACCCGTAGGCACCATGATTTCAGCTAAAACAAGAGGCAGTAAAGGCTCAGGGATGAAGTCCTCTGGTTAATTTGGCCACAAGAATGAAGCAAGAAACTTTTCATATGAAAACAATTGAGGTTGGTGTAAACAGCCTAAATCAGAGGATGACATTCCAAGTAGAGTGGGAAAGAGGGCCAAAATCCCATGCTGGATAAAACCCATCAAAATAATTGAGGCATGATGATTTCCCAAACCAAAGGAAACCAGTGGATTCTACTTTGCTTAGTGTTTGTGTCTCAGAGTTTCCTTCCTTCTATGATACATCTATGTATGCATATTAATATAATGTCCACATCCAGTACAATCCATTATTTCTCACTTTGAGAAAATTAATGGTCCTGCTAAATTATTCAGTTCCAAATGGGCCAACTGACTGAGAAATGAGCTTTTCTGTTTAGGTTCTATGCTTTGAGCTACTGCACCTCTGCCGTCCTAGTTAATCCTCAGTAAATAATTGGGTAGATTTGTTGTTCTAATGCATACCTGTATCTAGTGCAGTGGATTTACCAGCTACTTACCCTGTTCTGAGAACATGAAGATGATATGAAATTCTTCTCTTCTCTGTATAAAGCACAATAATTTAAAAACCTCTAAATGTATCCTTCATGTAACACACCAAATGAAGCTGTGATGAGCAGTGCTAGTTCACAGGATAAGGTAATGCAGTGAAGGTCTTTTGTATTGTGTTGTATAAATGAATGGATGCTCCAACACATTAATAAGCTCCCCAAAGAAAGGATGGAAGAGTGGAGTGAACAAAAACTCACAGACATTTGTCTGAGGATTGATAAACATTATTATTTCTTTTTCAGTCATGTGCATTAGAACACAAACTGAAACATCAAAATAGTCCAGTTGGCAGTGAAATTAGTAAATCCCTCCATCACTTGTGCTTCACATCAGGAACATAGAAAGCAGGAGGAACTGAGTTAACCAATCAGGATATCTAGATTCTGTGCAAATGTCTTCTAAGGAATTTCTATTTATGTACAACACTATTTTGACTTATTGCTTAGATCCTATGATACTTTGGTTTTTGTTTTAGTATATTATATTTTTTTTTGATGTTTTGTTGTTACTTCTTAGAAACTCGTTCCTTCTTAATGAGAGACAAAAATCAAGTTCATCTCGATATGAGGGAAGAGTGGGAAGAACTGGTATGAGTGGAGGAAAGTAAAGCTTTGATCAGAATGTATTGAATGAGAAAAGAATCTGTTTCTAATAAAAGGAAGAAAATTAAAAAGAAGAAATCAAAATGATTTTACCTTAATGGACTGGATACTCATTCTTGTTATGGATTTGCTTATCCTGAACATAATGCACTTGTCAAAACAAACATCTAGTGCATTAATGAATACACACCATCATGGTATTCAAGACAGTGTAGTGGTATTTGATCTGCTCACATGACTTCACAGCCCAAAAGAGACAGTGCTTCCTGCCATTGTACATTATCTCTTATAAGGAGTTTGAGAAGGGTGTCATGCCCCTTCTCTCTGCTCCTGCCTTCGAGGTGGATTCGCTCCTGGTCAGATTAGATGATGACTTCTGCTGTCTACTCCATTCTGTATTTGTGAGTGTATTTCCCTAGTTTATATCTTAATATATCTGTTATTCATTTAATAGACTTATGTGGATTGATATTAATAAGTGGTGCTCACATGACAAAAAGAGCCCACACTTCCTGTACCTCCTGTCCACAGCCTCAACAGATTGGCTCAGAGGCTTGTGTGCTTGATGCAAGTCAGACTTGCTAGCACCCCCAGCCACTCGGTCCCAACCAAGTGTATCTGAGCCTCCTATGTCCCCACTGGGGCTACTTGTTTGACCAAACCCTAATGCACACAGGTGGCTGCTAGTGAGTTTATCCACCCTGTAGAGCCTGTGATGTCCAAACCCCCCAGGAAGAGCTTTTTCCCTGTTCAGGATGTCCAGCTGTATACAGTAGCCCTGCAGGAAGCCTGTAGAACAGGTAGCTCACATGGCATGTGATTTAATCACGCTCTGGCCAGGTGAATCTAGCAGCTCTAGCAACCACTGCCAGAAGCACATGAGTTCTTCAGCAGGTAGAACACCAGGGGAAAGGTACCCACACTAGGCAACTTTCTATTTTCATGCTTTTGGCGGTGGATCTGTTTACAGTTCCCAGGCTGTTTAGAGATTATAAGCAGACTATTCATTTACTTTTAAAACTGTGCAGTGTAGCAGCTGCCAATTCCAGGACACCCTGAGATGCTGCCTTTGAGAGTGCACCTGCCCATGCCCTTGAGAGCACACCTGTCCACCCACCTGCCCTCTGGTTTCCACCGCTTTGGCTGAATCTGCTCCTGGTGCCGTGTGTACCCCCCACCCATGACTGCTATCACCAGCCTTATAGTACCAACCAGACAAGTGGCTCCTGCCAGATGTGTGATCATACCTGAGTGCTTCCACTATATTGTCTCATTGTTGTATACAATCTGTTGGGGTCCCAGCAACCCCACCTAGTGCTCAGGGGTTGCCTGGGTAAGTGCTTAATTCACAGGAGCCATTGAGGGACCTGAGTCAGCCTTCACCAGACTTGTTTTGGTGCTACACCTCTGACACCTACTGGCCAAGCAATAGTACTACACCCCCCAAAAAATATCGCAGGAACTGAAACACCAGTTTCAGCTATCAAGGATTTCATCCAAGGTAAAAGTAAATGATAATTTACACCTTAAAACTGATTAATAAATAAATAAACTGATAAAATTTTCTTTACAAATTTTGAACATTTCTCTAAACATGTAAACCAACCATTTTCTAATTGGATCTAAGGGCCATACCAGGGAACACATGACTGGAAATATAAACATGGCTAATTTCTGTGGCTAGATAGTTCATAGACTCAAGGCAACAAACAGATGCTATTATTCTGAAATGAACACAGTATTAAAACAAGGTCTACTGAAATATTGCTATACCGCGTATTACCACAGCTCTCAATCCTCACCAGAAAAGGTCTTATTTGAAGTAGATGGCAATTCAAACAGAAAAGAAACTGTGAAGCTCACAGCCATAGATGGGAAAAACAATATATTCATCCACACTAAACATAGAGATCTTTGATGAAGGTCTGTAGAAAGATTGTAAAATCCAGAGTGTGTGAATAGCCTGAGAGAAACATTGTTTTCCAAACACCACAGGGCAAGTGAACATATGAAGTTACAGTGATTGTGATAGTATTCACAAGACCTGGGAATGCTTAAGTGAGAAAAAAAATTCTAGCATGGCACTGGGAGGTAGGCACAAAGTCCAAAATTACTTTTATTTTTTATTTTAACCCTTTCTTTTTATAGAAAATATTCATTTCTCATACAATATATCCTGATTATAATTTCCCCTCCCTCTAACTCCTGCTTGTTCCTTCTGACCTTTCCTCCTCTTTGGAAGCACTCCCTTTCTGTCTCTCATTAGAAAAGAACAGGCTAGTAGGAGAAAACAACCAAACATGACAACTTAAATACAGTAAGATGAAGCAAAAATATCATATCCAAGTTCACCATAGAGTTACCTTGTTTGTTCCTGATTTTCATGGAGTTGTTCTGATTTTCTCTCTATTTAAGTTCATGTTGGTGATGGGCTGGCTGTAAACTGCCTTTATCATGCTGAGGTATATCTCTTGTATCTCTAATTTCTCCAGTACTTCTATCATAAAGTGGTGTCAAATTTTGTCAAAGGACTTTTCTGTACTCAATGAGATGATCCTGTGGGTTTTTTTTCTTTCATTTCATTTATATGGTGGATTACATTTACTGATTTTCTTCTGTTGAAGCCTCCCTGCATCTCTAGGGTGAAACATAGATGATCATGGTGAATGATCATTTTGATGTGTACTTGGATCCATTTGCTTGTAACATATTGAGAAAGTTTGATCCATGTTCATGAGGGAAATTGGTTTGTAATTTTCTTTATTTGTTGGGTCCTTATTTGGTGTGGACAATGAGTTGGACAATGTTCCTCTCTTTACATTTTGTGAAATAATTTGAGGATTATTTATGATAGATCTTCTTTGAAACTCTAATAAAATTCTGCACTAAAACCATCTGGTCTTGAAGGATTTTTTTTTGGTTGGGAGAGCACAAATGACTGCTTCTATTACACAAAAAGTTATAGATTTTTAAAATTGTTTATCTGATCTTGTCTTAACTTTGGTACATGGTATATACTGAGAAAATCATCCATATCTTTTACATGTCCAAGTTAAATGGAGTCAAGGTATTGAAAATATGTCCTTATGATTCTCTGAATTTCCCCGGTGTCTGTTATTATGTCCTCTTCTTCATTTTTAATTTTGCTATTTTGGGATTTTTTTCTCACCAATTTTAATTAATTTGTACAAGTGTCTTTCAATCTTAGTGGTTTTCTCAAGGAACCAACCCTTGTTTCATTGACTCTAGGATTTATATTTGTTTCTGTTTCTATTTTATGGATTTAAGCCCTGAGTTCAGTTATTTCCTGATGTCTCATTTTGGGTGTGATTTCTTCCTTTTTTCTACAGATTTTGTGTGTGCTGCTATGTTAGTAGTGTGAGATATCTCTACTTTTTTCATGTAGACATTTAGTGCTATGAACTATCCTCTCAGAACTGCCTTCACTGTTTCCCATATCCATTTTGTGTATGCTTTGTATTCATTTTCATTCAATTTTAGAAAGTCTTTAATTTCCATCTTAACTCAGTTTTCTTTTTTTCTTTCTTTTTTTGTTTTTTTCTTTATTAAGAAATTTTCTACTCACTCCTCATACTATCCAAAGGCCCTCTCTCCTCCCTCCTCCCACCTCCCAGCGCTCTTTCCCAAGCCATCCTGCATCCCCACATCCCCCAAAATCGAGGTCTCCCATGGGGAGTCACCAGAGCCCAGCACAATGAGCCTAGCCAGGTCCAAGCCCCTTCTCACTGCACCTAGGCTGTGCAAGGTGTCTCACCACAGGCACTGGATTCCCAGAAGCCTGCCCATGCACCAGGGACAGATCCCCCTGCCTGGGTGTTTCCCAAACAGTTCAAGACAAACAACCATCTTCCATGTCCTGAGGGCCTAGTCCAGTCCCATGGGGGCTCCACAGCCACCAGTCCACAGTTCATGGGTTTCCACTAGTGTGGCTAGTCATCTCTGCAAGTCCTCACATCATGATCTTAACATCCCTCGCCGGCAGTATCTCTCCTCTCTCTCATTAATTGGATTCCCGGAACGCAGCCTGGTGCCTGGCTGTGGATCTCTGCATCTGCCTCCATCTGTCACTGGACAAAGGTTCTATGATGACAGCTAGGTTATTTGCTAAGCTGGTCACCAGAGTAGACCAGTCCAGGCACCCTCTGGGCCACTGCCAGAAGACCAAGGTGAGGTCAACCTCGTGGATTCCTGAGAGACTACCCAGCACACTGCTTCTTCCTATTCCCATGATGTCCTCATCTATCATGATATCGTCCTCCCTGCCCTCCCACTCTGTCCCTGTTCCAGATTGGCCCTCCCAATTCCCTATGTTCTCATCCCCCACTTCTCACCTTCTGCCACCCCCTCACACCCAGTCCACTCATGTAGATCTCATCCACTTCTCCTTCACAGGGTCATCCATATGTCCCTCCTAGGGTCTTTGCCTGTTAGCTAGCCTCTCTGGAGTTGTGGGTTGCAGTCTGGCCATCCCTTCCCTCCCATTTAGTATCCACTTATGAGTGAGTACATACTATGTTTGTCCTTCTAGGAAATCTTTAATTTCTTTCTTTATTTCTTCCTTGACCCATTGGTGATTCAATTGGGCATTATTCAGTTTCCATGAGATCGTAGGCTTTCTGTACTTTTTGTTTTTTTGAAATCTAACTTTAAGCCATGGTGGTCTGATAAGACACAGGAGGTTATTTCAATTTTTTTGTATCTGTTGAGATTTGCTTTGTGACCAAGCATGTGGTTGATTTTGGAGAAGGTTCCATGGGGTGCTGAAAAGAAGATATATTCTTTTGTGTTTGGGTGGAATATTCTGTAAATATCTATTAAGTCTATTTGAGTAATAATGTCTGTTAGCTCCCTTATTTCTCTGTTAAGTTTCAGTCTGTCAGACCTGTCCATTGGTGAGAGTGGGGTGTTGAAGTCTCCCACTACTAGTGTATGGGGTTTGATGTGCAATTTAAGCTTTAGTAATGTTTCTTTTACGAATGTCAGTGCCCTTGTATTTGGGGCATAAATATTCAGAATTGAGACTTCGTCTCATCGGATTTTCCCTGTAATAAATATGTAGTGTCCTTCCTGATCTCTTTCAATTGATTTTAGTTTGAAGTCTATTGTATTAGATATTAGGATAGCTACACCAGCTTGCTTCTTAAATCCATTTAATTGGAATGTCTTTTCCCAGCATTTTATTCTGAGGTGGTGTCTGTCTTTGAAGTTGAGGTGTGTTTCTTATATGTAGCAAAAGGATGGATCTTGTTTTTGTATCCATTCTGTTAATTTGTGTCTTTTTATAGGTAAATTGAGACCTTTGATATTGATGGATATTAATGACCAGTTATTGTTAGTTTCTGTTATTTTTTTGGTGGTAGTGTTGCATGTTTCCCTTCTTTGGTATTTGTTGGTATGGGACTATCTATTGCCTGTGTTTTCATGGGTGTTTCTAACTTCCTTAGGTTGGATTTTTCCTTCAAGTGCTTTCTGTAGGGCTGGATTTATGGAGAGATATTGTTTAAATCTGTTTATATCACAGAATATTTTCATATCCGTCTATGTTCATTGAGAGTTTTGCTAGGTGTAATAGTCTGGGTTGGCATCCATGGTCTCTTAGTATCTGCATAACATCTGTCCAGGACCTTCTGGCTTTTAGAGTCTCCATTGAGAAGTCAGGTGTTATTCTTATGGGTCTGCCTTTATATGTTACGTGGCCTTTTTCCTTTGCAGCTCTTAATATTTTTTCTTTATTCTGTATGTTTAGTGGTTTGATTATTATGTGGTGAGGGGACTTTTTTTTGGATGCAGTCTATTTGGTGTTCTGTAACCTTCTTGTATTTTTATAAGCATTTCCTTCTTTTGGTTGGGAAAGTTTTCTTCTATGATATTGTTGAATATATTTTCTGTGCCTTTGAGTTGGTATTCTTCTCCTTCTATCCCTATTATTCTTAGGTTTGGTCTTTTCATAGTGTCCCAAATTTCCTGGACATTTTGGGTCATGACTTGCTTGGTTTTAGTGTTTTCTTTGACTGATGAATCTATTTCTTCTACTGTATCTTCAACACCACAGATCAGCTCTTCCATCTCTTGCATTCTTTGTTAAACTTGCATCTGTAGTTCCTGTTCATTTACTCAGATTTTTCACTTCCAGCATTACCTCAGTTTGTGTCTTCTTTATTGACTCCATTTCAGTTTTGAAATCTTGAACTGTTTTCCCTCACTTGTTTAATTGCTTTCTCTTGGCTTTCAAGGAATTTACTGATTTCTTCCCATTTTTTTGTTTTACTTTTCCTCGATTTCCTTAAGGGAATTTTTCATTTTCTCTTTTAAGATCTCTAATATCTTCTTAAAGTCTTTTTTATAGATATCTTCTGTTTCTTCTGTGTTGGGATGTTCAAGTCTTCCTGATGTAGGTTCTGATGGAGCCATATTGGTTTTTATGTTGTTGACTGTATTTTGGCACTGGCGTCTACCCATCTCTTTCTCCACTTGGTGCAAGTGGTGTCTGTGTCTGAGGGAGCCTCTCTTGGTCTGATTGATACTCTTGATCCAATGGGAGCTCTTGGTCTAGTCGATGCTGATGGATTTTTTTGTCCCAGGGATCAGCTCTTAGTCCAACTGGTGCTAGTGGGCTCTGTCTCAAGGAGTAGCTGCAGTCTTGCCGTGTGGTAGATGGTGGTCATCTGACCTGTCTGCAGGATGTCTGCCTGCCAACTGGCCTCTTAGTCTAGTTGGGTGCTGGCAGGCTCTGTCTCAGGGAACAGTTGCAGTCTCCAAAGGTGGGTGGGATTTGGGGGAGGTGGGGCTTGGGTTACAGGGTCTGATTGGGGATAGGAGTAGTCTGACCTGTGTGTAGGAGGTCTGCCTGCCAACTGGCCTGAAACTGGAACTGCAATGTGTGTGGGTGTAGGGGCTCAGGGTTATGCCCCTGGTCCCAAAGCCTAGGGGCTGGGGTGTTCGAGCATGAGGATAAAGACTCACCTCTCAGTCCAGTGGGGTGCTGGCAGGCTCTGTCTCAGGGAACAGTTGCAGTCGACTTGTTTATTCTTTATGTATGGTAAATTTTGGAGGACGATTCATGAATTCTTGGAAAAAAAGAATATTCTTTAGTGTTTGGTTGTCATATTCCATAGATATGTGTCATGTCCATTTGATTCGTGATGTTATCTATCTCCAGTGTTTTTCTGTTTAGATTTTGTTTGGAAGACCAACCTATTTGTGTGATCATGGCATTGAAGTCACTCAGTATCACTGTGATAGGATCAAGGTGTGATTTTGGCAGTTGGACTGTTTCTTTTACAAACTTTTGTGCCCTGGCATTTGATGCATACATGTTTAGAACTGTAATATGTTCTTTCTATATTTTCCTTTTGATTATTATATATGTCCTTCTCAATTTATTCTGTTGAGTTTTGGTTTAAATTTTATTTTATCATATAATATAAAAATAGCTATGCCTGCTTTCTTCCTAGGTTCATTTCCTTGTAATATTTTATAATATTTTTAAAGTATGCAATGACTGGCCTTGATGGTGAAGTGTATATCTTTGGTGCACAGCAAAATGCATCTTGTTTTCTAATTCAATTTGTTAGTAAGTATTTCTTTTTTCTTTTTTTTAAAAATTATTTCTCTGTTTAACAGCCTTAGCTGTCCTGAAACTCACTTTGTAGACCAGGCTGGCCTCAAACTCACAAAGATCCATCTGCCTCTGCTTCCCAGGTGCTGGGAATAAATATGTGTACCACCACTGCTCAGCAGGCAGTGTCTTTTTATAAGTGACTAACACCAATAAACTTTAGACTTATTAAATGGCATTTTTATTGATTCCTATTATTTGGTTGTTGTGATGTGTGTTTTCACCCTCTTTTGATAAACTATTGTAGGATGATTTATCATTTCTGTCCTCTTGTATGTAGTAAACCTTATCTTCAGACCGATGATTTCTTTTTGTCAGCCTGGATTTCTTGACAGAAATTGCTTAAAGTTGATTATATTGTGAAAAGTTTCTTACCTTCTGTTGATGTGAATGATATTTTTTTGGGTATAGTAGTCTATGCTGGCATCTGTGGTCTTTGACAATTTGTAGAATGTCCACTCAGGTACCTCTGCATTTCAGAATATCCATAGAAAAGTCAAGCATTGGTCTAATGGGTCAGGCTTTATATGTGGTACAGTTTTTCCTTTGCAATTTTTAGTGAATTTTGGTTCTGTACATTTAGTGTTTTGATTATTTATGTGTCATGCAGGGTTTCTTTTCTCACCCTGTCTATTGGGTGTTCTATATGACTCTTGTCCTTTAATAGATATCTCCTTCTTTAGATTAGAACTGTTTTCAGGTAAATCATACGCAAGTATTTTTCTCAGTATGTCCCGTAGAGTCAGTGGAAACTCAAACTAAGATACTACAAGAAAGAAACAAATCACAAGGTAAGTTCACCAGTACACTCCTGACTATGAAGGGAAAGGAAAGCAACATGGCAGGGTTTGCTGTTTTGAAAAAGATATGTTACTCTATTACCCAGGCATACCTCAAATTTGTGATTTTCTGCCTTGATCATCTAAATAACTTAGATTACAGGTATGTATATAACACCTTTAGATTATTACAAAAAAATTAAAAAATATGTGTGGATAGTTAATCATCAATAAAAATTAAAACAATATTTTTACATATTTCCGTCATAAGTATTATATAAAATATTTACCAAGATATATATATATGTGTGTGTGTGTGTGTGTGTGTGTGTGTGTGTGTGTGTGTGTGTGTGTTCAACATTTAATACAGACATACACTTTTTGCTTTTGAACCATGAATGGTTGAATCCTTCTTTGTGGAATCTGTGGATAAGAGGAGTGTTAGGACATAGGGCTGCAGTTATACTTCCTAGGATTCTTACAAGGAATGTAGTCTGTGTTCTAAGAAGTGATAACTCCTGGAGAAGGGCACAGCTGTCACATATCCCATGGGCTTTTAAAAGATCAAATATTGCACCAGGGAAAACAGCATTAGAGAGACAAAGACAAAGCAAGGAAGGAAAAGAGAAAGTGAAGACAAGAGGAAGCCAAGGTTCCTAGTGAGCCAAGCACTGACTTCAGACTGTGGCATGGTTCATCACTGAGAGTTTGATGATGGATTTTGAGTATCATGGAGATCAAGATTCCTCAGGTTTGGAAGGGATGTGTTGGAGCAATACTAGCTTACATAGGGAAAGGAGAGGGATCAACATCCTGGCTTTACCCAGGTTCCCTTCTATCTCAAGTCCTTCTTCCAGTGTCCCCATATTTTCAAAGAAACCTGAAAGAAGCTCCCCAAAAATACAATGCTAAGTATAAATCCCTCAATTCATCAGATACCATGGTTTTCTGGGTTTCCTGAACCAAGTTTTGCACAGGCCTTTGTATCCTTGGGAGATTCTGAGACAAGATTCACATAGGACCACAAGAGAAAGAGAAGGTGTCTGCTAAACAAAAGATGGACTAGGGCTAGGTGCTACTCTCTGGTGCTCCATCCAGATGTAGCCCAGTGGGAGTGCAACCACAGATCCCCCTTTCTGTTATACAAATTCAATTATCTTGAAGGTTATGAAGCCTAACAGTAAATACAGCCTTTTTTCTATCTATCTGATTTACAATCTTATGTAAGTAGACCAAAACATTTTAAAGCAAGTAAAGTTACCATTGCTAAAACAAGAGCAACACCTGCTAGGATGAGAAATATATTAAAGTGATTCATAGGCTGAATGAGGCTATGGTGTCTGCTAGACTTTCTGTAATGTCCATTCCTCTCATATCAGGTAACTTTTTTGCAAAAGTTTCTTTAATTTCTTTCTGTAAATCATAAAGCATCAGAGAAGACTTAGGGTGACCAAATAGAAATGCATCTTATCCTTATCCCAATCATACTTGCTTTCATTAAATCTTAAGGGAGTGACATAATAAGAAGAAACATTCCGAGCAAATCTTAATTTTATCTACTCCTTCAAAATTTCTACTTGATTCCCTAACAATACAACAGCTTGCCTTAACTCAGCTAATTCATTTACTATCTCATTATCAGTCTTATTTTGTTCAGTTCAAAGTTGTTCTGAATGTTTATGCTGGTCTCTAACAAATTCAGTAGTTTGGATTTCTTTATGAAGCACCACTCCAGCTGTTGCTGCTGTAGCCATCAATGCAATGATTCCCATAATAACTGCAACAACCAGTCCAACCATTCTGTATGTTCTTTTTAATATTCTTTCAGTGAGATTCTATACTAGGATCATCACAGGACAGTCTTGCCATGGCCTTGACAACTTCACTGGTATACAAATGGCTGGCCTTGCTTTAAGAACATATAAACTTTCAAAGGTCAAATTTAAAAACATACTAGAACTTACAAAGGTATGAAGGGTACAGCATTCACAATGATACTGTATTTATTCGGGTGCCATTGTAGAGACCCTATCAGCAGCAAGTAAGTTAATGGCAAACATGCCATAGAAGATAGCTTTGATTTAGTCTAAAAGATAGCGTATATCATCTTTAATGTTTAATTTCCTTCCCACACTGTAAGAGAATGGAAGGCACTTGCCAATTTCTATGAGTTAGTCTGGATTGAATTGCCAAATTGCAGGAGAGGGCTTGCCCTTCCAACTCCATGCCACTGAATAGGTTCATTAATGAAGCACTGATTTCCACAGTTCCATTAAAATTATACCATTTCCATCTTAACTCTGAGTGATAATATTTTCCTTGAGGAGAGCTGTAAGGGCTTCAGTTAATGACATCTCCTTTGAAGTTATTAATTAACATTCAAGGTTTCTCACTCTCACACTGTTGCCAATGTACCCAGTCAGATTCCTTGTTTGTAACTCTCATCTCACAGAACAGTATACTTATCAAGCTAGTAGCATTAATCTCCTGTCCTTTAAAACCAGATTGATGATGCATACAAAATTTACTAAAATAATCTTGGGTAGTATTGATTATTAATAGCCATACTTGAGAGGTTATATTTAGGCATTTAATTCCATTTCCCATGCAAAAAGAAAATTCTCTCTCTCTCTCTCTCTCTCTCTCTCTCTCTCTCTCTCTCTTTCTTTCTTTCTTTCTTCTTTTTTTTTTGGTTTTTCAAGACAGGGTTTCTCTATGTAGCTTTGTGCCTTTCCTGGAACTCACTTGGCAGCCCAGGCTGGCCTCGATCTCACAGAGATTCACCTGGCTCTGCCTCCCAAGTGCTGGGATTAAAGGCATGTGCCACCACTGCCCAGCAGTGTTTAAAAATTTTAAAGTAAGTAAGGTATTATGCAGTCTATCTCTGGGGGTCCTCATACCCACCTTTTGTTTAACAAGCATCTCTTTTAGAGTGTGATTAGATCTCTCAACAATTGCTTGCCCTGTGGATTGCATGGTATCCCTGTCATGTGTTTAAGGCTTTAATGCACAAAAGTGTTTTTCATTTTACTGGAAACATAAGCAAGGGCAATATTAGTCTTAATCTGCGCTGGTAAGTTCATTACAACTATTGTTTCTAATAAATGTGAAAGTAAAGAATCTGCCTTTTCAGAATTTAAGACAGGTGCCCATTGGGATCCAGAATAAGTGTCAATAGTATGATGAACATATTTTAATTTTTCAAAATCTACTAGATGAAATACATCCATTTACCAAATTTCATTTCTTTGTGTATCTTTAGGATTAGTTCCTGCAGGTAAAGGAACTTGGTTACAAAAAGTACAAGCAGGACAAATATTTTTTGATAATTTCCTTAGCTTGTTGCCAAGTAATAGAAAATATTTTCTTTAATCCTATAGTATTAACATAGTGTTTCTTTTGAAATTGTGAGGCTTCTAACACAGATCCTATCAATAGTTGATCAATTTTCTCATTTCCTTCTGCTAATGGTGCAGGCAATCCAGTATTGAATCAAATATGGGTAATATAAATTGGGCAATCTCTTTCTTGAATTGTCTGTTGTAATTGTACAGATAATTAAGTTATTTCTGAATTATCAGGGATAAATTCAGCAGTCTCTATATGCAATACAACCCTTTCATCATATTGAAAAATTAGTATTTATGCTGAGTTTCCTTAAAGTCTAATAAAACCATCTGAAAGGCACATAGCCCGGATTTTTGAACTGCAACATATGGACCTTGAACAATTTACTCATGTTCCCTGCCTTATAACCAGATATTCCTAGTTTATTTGCATCATTATAGAATTTAAGAGCCTCCAAAATACATGCATTCTTCATTATATGGGGAAGAATCCATTCAGTTCTTTTTATAAACTGAATTCACTTGCTTTTTGGATATCTGTTGTTAATTTCTCCTAAGAAATTACTACAAGCTCTCTGCCCATCATCATTTATCTCCCACAGTCGCCTAATTTCAATATCAGTATAGGCTATGACAATCTCAACTGAATATATACCTGATAATTCATGAAGTCTTAATCTTCCCTTTTAATATTAATTGAGAAACTTTTTTCTACATAGGTTTTTAATTTTTTACTCTGTGAGCTAAGAAAATCCATTCATTGCATAATGAGTCCAGTAGGAAATAATTTGAAGGTAAAATTACTAAAATACACTTCTTTGTGTTGGTCTAATTTATCCACATAGGCATTTTGTAATTTTTACTCTACCAGGGCTAATTCTTTTTCAGCCTCAGCTATTAACTGTCTTGGACTGTTTAAATCTGAGTCACCTCGCAAAATTTGAAACAAGTTGGTTAATTCTTGAGTGGACAATTGAATTGTATGCCTCAACCAGTTAATATCACACAATAATTTTTGAAAATCATAAAAAGTATGTAACTGATGTCTAGTTTTTTAAGTTCTTTATATATTCTGGATATCAGCCCTCTGTCAGATGTGGGATTGGTGAAGATCTTTTCACATTCTGTAGACTGTTGTTTTGTCTTATTGACCATGTCCTCTGCCCTACAAAAGCTTCTCAGTTTCAGGAGGTTCCATTTATCAATTGTTGCTTTCAGTGTCTGTGCTACTGGTGTTATATTTAGGAAGTGATCTCTGGTGACAATGCATTCAAGATTACTTCCTACTTTCTCTTCTATGAGGTTCAGAGTAACTGGATTTATGTTGAGGTCTTTGATCCACTTGGACTTAAGTTTTGTGCATGGTGACAGATATGGATCTATTTGCAGTCTTCTACATGTTGACATCCAGATATACCAGCAACATTTGTTGAAGATGCTTTCTTTTTTCCATTGTACAGTTTTGGTTTCTTTGTCAAAAATTCGGTGTTCATATGTGTGCAGATTAATATCAGGGTCTTCAGTTCAATTCCATTGGTTCACATGTTGGTTTTTTATGCCAGTACCAAGCTGTTTTTTTTTTTTTTTTTTATTACTGTAGCTGTATAGTAGAGCTTGAAGCCAGTTATCACAATGCCTCTAGAGGTTGTTTTATTATACAGGATACTTTTAGCTATCCTGGGATTTTTGTTTTTCCGTATGAAAGTGAGTATTGTTCTTTTCAGGTCTGTGAAGAATTATGTTGGGATTTTGATGGGGATTGCATTGAATCTGTAGATTGCTTTTGGTAAGATTACCATTTTTACTGTGTGAATTCTACCTATCCATGGGCATGGGAGATCTTTCCATTTTCTGATATCTTCTTCAAATTCTTTCTTCAGGGACTTAAAGTTCTTTTCATGCAGGTCCTTCACTTGTTTAGTTAGAGTTACCCCAAGTTATTTTATATTATTTGTGGCTATTGTAAAGAGTGGTGTTTCTCTGATTTCTTTCTCAGCCCATTTTTCATTTTTATATAAGAAGGCTACTGACTTTATTGAGTTAATCATGTATCCTGCCACATTACTGAAAGTGTTTATGAGCTGTAGGAGTTCCTTGGTCAAATTTTTGGGGTCACTTATGTATACTATCATATCATCTACAAATAGTGAAAGTTTGACTTCTTCCTTTCCAATTTGTATCCTGTTTGATCTCCTTTTGTTGTGTTATTGCTCTAGCTAGAACTTCAAGTACTCTATTGAATAAATATGGGGAGAGCCGACAGCCTTGTCCTGTTCCTGATTTTAGAAGAATAGCTTTGAATTTCTCTCCATTTACTTTGATGTTAGCTGTTGGCTTGTTGTAATTGCCTTTATTATGTTTAGGTATGTTTCCTGTATTCCTGATCTCTCCAAGACCTTTATCATAAAGGGGTGTTGGATTTTGTCAAAGGCTTTTTCAGAATCTAGTGAGATAATCATGTGTTTTTTTTTCTTTCAGTTTGTTTATATGGTGTATTACATTGACAGACTTTCATATGTTGAACCAATGCTGTATCTCTGGGATGAAGCCTACTTGATCATGATGGATAATTGTTTTGATGTGTTCTTGGAGTATGTTTGCCAATATTTTATTGAGTATTTTTACATCAATGTTCATGACAGAGATTGGTCTGTAATTCTCTTTCTTTGTTGCATCTTTGTTTGGCTTGGGAATCAGAGTAACTGTAGCCCCATAGAAGGAGTTTGGTAACTTTCCCTCTGTTTCTATTGTGTGGAACAATTTAAAGAGTATTGGAATTAACTCTTCTTTGAAAATCTGGTAGAATTCTGCACTGAAACCACCTGGCCCTGGTTTTTTTTTTTTTGGTTGGGAGACTTTTAATGACTCTTTCAATTTCCTTAGTGGTAATTGGTCTATTTAAATAGTTGATCTTGTCTTGATTTAACTTAAGTATGTGGTACCTATCCAGAAAATTGTTCATTTCTTTTAGATTTTCCAATTTTGTGGAGTACAGGTTTTGAAGTATGACCTGATGATTCTCTGGATTTCCTCATTGACTGTTGTTATGTCTCCCTTTTCATTTCTGATTTTGCTAATTTGGATGCTCTCTCTCTGTCTTTTGGTTAGTCTGGATATGTTCTTGCCTATCTTGTTGATTTTCTCAAGGAACCAACTCTTTGTTTCATTGATTTTGTATTGTTCTCTTTTTTTCTATTTTATTGATTTCAGCCCTCAAATTGATTATTTCCTGGTGTCTATTCCTCCAGGGTGAGTTTGCTTCTTCTTGTTCTAGAGCTTTCAGGTGTTCTGTTAAGTCACTAGTGTGAGATTTCCCCAACTTCTTTTTGTGGGCATTTAGTGGAATGAATTTTCCTCTTAGCACTGCTTTCATAGTGTCACATAAGTTTGGGTATGTTGTACATTCATTTTCACTGAATTCTAGGAAATCTTTAATTTCTTTCTTTATTTCTTCCTTGACTCATTGGTGATTCAATTGGACATTATTCAGTTTCCATGAGATTGTAGGCTTTCTGTAATTTTTGTTGTTGTTGAAATCTAACTTTAAACCATGGTAGTCTGATAGAACAAGGGATGTTGTTCCAATTTTTTTGTATCTGTTGAGATGTGCTTTGTGACCAAGTATTTGGTTGATTTTAGAGAAAGTTCCATGGGGTTCTGGGAAGAAGGTATATTTTTTTTTGTCAGGGTGGAATGTTCTGTAGACATCGATTAAGTCAATTTGAGTCATAAATCAGTTAAGCCACTTATTTCTCTGTTAAGTTTCTATTTGGCAGATTTATCCAGGGGTGAGAGTGGGGGGTGAAATCTCCCACTATTAATGTGTGATTTAAACTTTAGTAATGTTTCTTTTACATATGTTGGTGCCCTTGTGTTTGGGGCATAAATGTTCAGAATTGAATCTTCATCTTGATGGATCTTTCCTGTGATGAGTAGGTAATGTTCTTCTTGGTCTCTCTTGTTTGATTGCAGTTTGAAGTTTATTTTGTTGAATATTAGAATAGCTACACCAGCTTGCTTTGTAAGACCATCTGATTGGAAAGTCTTTTCCCAGCCTTTTATTCTGAGGTAGTGTCTATCTTTGAAGTTGAGGTGTCTTTCTTGTATGCAGAAGAAAGATGGTTCCTGCTTCATATCCATTCTGTTAGTTTGTGTCTTTTTATAGGTGAATTAAGTCCATTGATATTAAGGGATATTAATGACCAGTGATTGTTTATTCCTGTTATCTTTTGGTGGTAGTGTGTGTGTATTTCTCTTCTTTGGGATTTACTGCTGTGGAGTTATCTATTGTTTGTGTTTTCATGGGTGTATCTGACTTCTTTAGGTTGGAATTTTCCTTCTAGTGCTTTCTGTAAGGCTAGTGGATAGGTATTGTTTAAATCTAGTTTTATCTTGGAATGTATTGTTCACTCCGTCTATGGTGATTGAAAGTTTTACTGGGTATATTAGTCTAGGCAGGCATCCATGGTCTGTTAGTGTCTGCATTACATCTGTCCAGGTCATTCTGGTTTTCAAAGTCTCTGCTGAGAAGTCGAGTGTTATTCTGATGGGTTTACCATTATAAGTCACTTGGTCTTCTCTGCCTTTGAGTTGGTTTTCTTCTCCTTCTTTTATCCTTATTATTCTTAGGTTTGGCCTTTTAATGGTGTCCCAGATTTCCTGGACATTTTGTGTTATGACATTTTTGGCTTTGGTATTTTTTTTTTTGACTGACGAATCTGTTCCCTCTATTGTATCCTCTACACCAGAAATTCTCTCTGCCATCTCTTGTATTCTGTTGGTTATGCTTGCATCTGTGTTTCCTGTTTATTTACTCAGATTTTCTATTTCCAGCATTCCCCCTCTTTGTGTCTTCTTCATTGTTTCTATTTCCCTTTTCAGGTCTTGAACTGTTTCCCTTACATGTTTAATTGATTTTTCATGGTTTTCTTGCCTTTCTTTAAGGATTTTATTGATTTCTTTCAATTTTTTGTGCTGTGGGATGGTCTGTATGTCAAACATGTTGCTTATTGGTCAATGAATAAAACACTGATTGGCCAGTGGTCAGGCAGGAAGAAGTATAGGTGGGACAAGGAGGAGAGAATTCTGGGAAGTAGAAGACTGAGGAGACACTGCCAGCCGCCACCATGACAAGCAGCATGTGAAGATGCCGGTAAGCCACAAGCCATGTGGCAAGGTATAGATTTATAGAAATGGATTAATTTAAGATATAAGAACAGTTAGCAAGAAGCCTGCCACGGCCATACAGTTTGTAAGCAATATAAGTCTCTGTGTTTACTTGGTTGGGTCTGAGCGGCTGTGGGACTGGTGGGTGACAGAGATTTGTCCTGACTGTGGGCCCAGTAGGAAAACTCTAGCTACATTTTTGTCTTTTCCTCTATCTATTTTTTGCTCCAACTCTTTTGTTTGCCTTTTTCTCAGTTTCTTTATTGATGTTTTCCATTTTTTTGTTTGTGTTTTCCTCCATTTATTTAAGGAAAATTTTCATTTTCTCTTGAAAGGCCTCTAGCATCTTCATGAAGCTATTTTTTTTTTTTTGGTTTTTTGAGACAGGGTTTCTCTGTGTAGCTTTGCGCCTTTCCTGGAACTCACTTGGTAGCCCAGGCTGGCCTCGAACTCACAGAGATCCTCCTGGCTCTGCCTCCCGAGTGCTGGGATTAAAGGCGTGCGCCACCACCGCCCGGCTGAAGCTATTTTTATAGTTGCTTTCTTCTGCTTCTTCTACATTGTGATGTTCAGGTCTCGATATTTGAGGAGGGCTAGGTTCTGATGATGCTGTATTGCTCTTTATGTTGTATGTATTTTTGCATTGATGTCTGCCCATCTCTTCCTCTAATAGGTATAAGAGGTACCTGTGTCTGAGCGAGTTGCTGTTGTTCCACTCTGTGCTTGTTGTGTCTTTGTCACAGGGGTCCCCTCTGGGTCCAATCTTAGCTCTTGGTCTAATTGGAGCAGGCAGATTCTGTGTCTCAGGGATCTGCTTCTGGGTCAATCCAAGCTAGTTGATTCTGTGACTCAGAGAGCCACTCTTGGTCTTATCAGGGCTCTTGTTCCAGTCAGAGCTGACAGATTCTCTGTCTCAGGAAGTTACTCTTGGTCCAATAAGAGCTGGTGGTTTGGTTTCCTTGCCTCAGGAAGTTACCAGGATCTCAGGCAGATGGGTGTTGGGGCAAGGAATGTAGATTGCTGTGTCCAATAGGTGGTTTTGGTGTGTGTGTGTGGGTTTCCTGCAGGAGTTTTCCCTGCAGGCTGGCAATCTCTGGGACTGGGTGTGTCCCAAGGCTTGGGTCCTATGGGCAGGACTCTCTCAGTATGAACAGAGTCACTCACCTCTTGGTCCAATGAGAACTGGCAGTTTGGTGTCTGTGCCTCAGGAAGTTACTGGGGTCTCAGGTGGATGGATATTGGGGCAGAGTGTGTAGATGGCAGGGTCTGATGGGGGGATTTGATGGGGGGGGCTTCCTGCAGGAGTTTTCCCTGCTGGCCAGCAACTGGGGCAGAGTTGAGTGGAGGTTCCCAGGGACTGGCTGTGTCACAGGGCTTGGGTCCTAGGGGCAGGACTCTGGGTGTGAGAAGAGTAACTCACCTCTTTATCCAATGGGAGCTGGCCTTATTTCCAATCTTTACATGACTTATTCTCCTTATGTTACTTTACTCTTTCTTTAAAGACTTTACTTGATTGTTTTTAACGTATTTATTTTCTTCCTATGACTATCTATGCCCATTTTCTTTTCTTTCTTAGGCACTTATGCACAATGCACATCTGTTTAAACCTGTTTTTTTTTTTTTTAATCTGGGCCTGTTTTTCCGTGCACCTGTGGCACTCTGAATGTGTGAACCAACCCTTAAACACCTAAGTAGCACCTAGGCCCTCCACCATGAGGCTCAAGCAGTTCGGCACCACCCCTTCCCTGGTATTATAAGAAGTGAATCATAAGCCTGTGGACCTGGCTGAGAGCTTCATTTAACTGGGAGCTCATTTAACCAAGAGTTGCATTTTACTGCATTGTCTCTAGGAAGTTGGTGCCCACACTATGGCATTACTTTTTACTTAGATTGCTGTTTCTACTTAGCATGCTGGGTGCTCAAGTGCTCTGCTACACAGCAGTGCCTCTTAAAGGATCCTTTTCTTTTTCTGTCTCTCTTTTGCAGGCCCTATGTGTGAATTCATGCCCCACAATAGATGCCATTTGTAGTTGAAATTTTCTTTGGGCTGCCAATCAGCTCCCAAATAAAGACACAGAGACTTATTAATAATTATGAATGCTTGGCCTTAGTTTTGGCTTGTACCACTATCACTTATAACTGAATTTAACCAGTTTATACTCATCTACATTTTGCTTCAGTGCTTTTAACTTTTCTTTCATTGTTCATGTCTTACTTTCCTGCTTCCTCCATGTCTGTCTGTCTGTCTCCCTGGCATCTCTCTTCCCTCATCTCCAAACCTAAATTCCTCCTCCTACATACTCTTCCTCCCCAGAAGGCCTGACTGTACCTCCTCTCTCACTTTTGGTTGTTCAGCCTCTTATTAGACCAATCAGGTAGCTTAGAAAGGCAATTCAAAACAGCAACATACTTTTACATAGTTAAATAAATGCAACACATCTTTTCAAGTTCAAGAAATACACCTTGCCAGTTCCATTTCTCCTTTTGCAAATTTATAAATTAATTTTTCCCACTTTAAAAAATTATTTTTTTCTGTACACTACATGTTCATTATGGATATCTAGACAGGTTCTAGTTCCTTGATATTGCAAATAGACTGGCAATGAATGTGGATGAACAACTATTTGTGAAGTTTTCTAAAGTGTTTTTTTGGTATATGCACATAATTCCTATAGCTGGTGACTCAGTATTTTTATTCGTAATATAATATAATCTTTCACCCAGATTCCTATAGTGACTGTACCTGTTACTACCCACACGCAGAGTAGATAATCATTTCTAATTTCTCTCAGCCTCACCATTTGTTCTCATTTATTTTCTTGTTATACCCATTTGTGTCTGAGTAATATGAAATCTCTGTCTTAATTTAGATTTTTCTGATAGCTTAGGATGTTGAAGATTAAAAAGCAATGTTAATTGGCTTTTGTATTTCTTCTTTTCAGAACTGTCTGTTCATTTCTTTAGACTATTCAGTGACTGGCAATTTTGTATTTATATTTTTTTCTTTTTGTATTTATTTACCTATGTTTTGTATTAAACCTTGTATGATGTACAGTTTGCAATGATTTTTGCCCATTGTGTAGGTTGTCTTCTCTCTGAAATATAATTTCCTTTGCAGTGAAGAAAATAATTTCATATACTCTCATTTGTTGATTCTAAAACAATTTCCCATGCTCTTGAATTGCATTCAGTTCTTCCTTTATCTGTAAAGGAAGATTTTAATTGTATGCTCTATATTTTCTTCCCAAGGTTTCAGGTTTTGAGTGAAACTTCTAGCTCATTTTAAATTGGTATCTGTACAGGGTGGGAGATATGGATCTATTTTCCTCCATAAATGAATGGGAAGTTTTGTCAAAAAAGCTTGTTAAATTTTAGGGCATCTTCTCTTGATACCCTGATCAAAAACAGTGGCCCATAGATGTTCAGATTAGTTTTGAGTCAGGTTGTCCCACTGAACCCTCAGTCACTGGAGGACATGCACTTGTGGACATGACATAGGACTATGAAGAGTGTAGAGTAGAAACTGATGAGAAAAGAGCACCAGGTTCCCAGAAGTGCAGTGAGATCAGTTCATGAATAATTTAGAAGAGTGACCTGGGAAGAGCAGGACATGAGGGGGACCAAGTAGAAGAGGTTTTTGGCAGTCCTGATGGAGGTGGTGAAAAAAAAAAGGTAACTATTTCTATTAGGGACTGTGAACCACATAGGTCATCTAGAAGATCTTGGTAAGGAAGCAGTTTTGATTTTGTAGAATCCCAAACAGAATATACAAGAAAAGTTGCCTCATCAATAATAGGATGTTAGCCACATTTTCAGAATACAAGATGGTGACATGTTGGGAGAATGGAACAGGGTTGACACAACTAATGAGTGTTTTGTGTAGTTATTAGGGGGGCAAGCATTGAAGAAAAACAGTGATTGGGTTTTATCCTTGGTCTTAATTCATGTTGTATATTGACAATGTCCCTAGAGTACAGATGGCCAAACTTCAGAGAAATCCAAAGCGTAGTGAATCTGGACAGGTATAAGAAACACATTGTCTTTTCTAGGAAAAGAGGTGACTTATCTTTCAACTATATTTACCAGTGTGAATAGAATAGTGAGTTTCTTTAGAAGAAATACCTTGTCTTTTCTAGGAAAAGAGGTGTCTTTTTTACAAACTTATGAAAGATGTGAGTGGAACATTGCTTTCTAGAACTTCACTGCCAATACCTCAATGGAGGGACTGTTGTGGGATGTTCTATATGTTAAATGTGTTGCTCTGATTGGTTAATAAATAAAACACTGATTGGCCAGTAGCCAGGCAGGAAGTATAGGCAGGACAAGGAGAGAGGAGAATTCTGGGAATTGGAAGGTTGAGGCAGAGAGATACTGCCAACCGCCACCATGACAAGCAAGATGTAAGGTACTGGTAAGCCAGGAGCCACATGGCAACTTATAGATTAATAGAAATGGCTTAATTTAAGATATAAGAACAGTTAGCAAGAAGCCTGCCATGGCCATACAGTTTGTAAGCAGTATACGTCTCTCTGTTTACTTGGTTGGGTCTGAGCGACTGTGGGACTGGCAGGTGAGAGAAATTTGTCCTGACTGTGGGCCAGACAGGAAAACTCTAGCTACAAGGGACATTCCTGTGGCCATCATGTTACATAATAAAAGAATTTTCACTACATTCTGTCCTTGTTATAAGAAAATTAGTGAAACTGAATTAAAAAGAAATGGAAATATGAAATTATAAAACAGTAGACATGTAATGCTAGCTGATCACTCTCCTGATTCAGAACAACAGAGAAAAAAAAGGAATTAAAATAAATTATATGAAAGCAAAAGAAAGAGTTTGGCTTAAAAAGGAAGTGAGGAATTTTAAAGTTGCAAACCAAGTTTCTGCCAAACATTTGTAACTGTGACAGAAATCAACACCACCAAATCGAATATTTATGTTCTGTACAGGTTTAAGCACAAACATCTCTTGATGGCAGGCTACCACACTTAGACGTTCACAACTATGAAAATGCAATGTCCTTGAAGATGGGTGAGACAGGACTAAATGATCTTCAGAGAGTTACATGGTCGGAAATACCTAATCACGGAAATACTTCTATGGATCAGTACCAAGAACTCACAGAAACTGTTGTAAAGTTTGTGAGGCTATAGCTTGAGCAGAGACAGAATGTGGCAGCATTTTCCTTATGGATGTATTTGGCAAGCATAAGAGAAGCCACAGAGAGCAGCCCCAGGAAGCTTTTACAAAATTGTAGAAAGTCACTCTGTACAGAACTGTAGGGTAAACTCAGATTGCCTTCAAGGGGGCACCAAGAGGACATGACATGTGGAGAGACTTAATCTGAAGAAGGATGTACATAAGAATGGATACTGGCAAAGACAGAGGCACCTTGTTCTGCAGCAATGTGGAAAGGTGGGGTTACCCACCTGGAGATGATGGTCCACACATATCCCTCAGATTCCAGATTAATGTCTGTCCTGACCTATGCTGTCATTTTTCCACTTTAGTTATCATCATCCCAAACTCATGGTGGGATTTCCAAGACGATGGAACATTGTAGACCTTTGAGTGAATGTAAATTATTATCAATACTATTATTCATTAAAATTATTATCACCACCAAACTTTGAAGATAATTTCCACTTCTGATTCTAAACTACAGTGTTTGTTCCCTCATCTCCCACATGAAGACTTGATACCACAAGTTCTCATCAGCAAAGATACTGCTGTGTATCTGAAAAGTTTCTCTCCAGGTCCCTCCAAGCCCCTGCAGTCCTGCAGCACACTTACAAAATAATCACTCAGAAGTTTATATTAATTAAAATTGCTCTACCATTAGCTCAGGCCTACCACTGACTATCTCTTACATTTAAACTAACTCATAATTCTTATTTATGATTAGCCGCAGGGCTTGGTACCTTTTCTTAGTTCTGCCTTCACATCTTGCTTCCTCTGTGTCTGGCTGACAACTCCTGATCCAGCCTTCCTGTTCCCATGATTCTTCTCTTTTTTTGTCCCTCCTATACTTCCTGGCTGGATACTGGCCAATCAGCACTTTATTTATTAACCAATCAGAGCAACACATTCACAGCATACAGAGCGATATCCATAGCATGTCTTATGCTTTTACAGGCCAAAATATTATGAAATTTCTAAAACCATTAAACTAAATAGGATTGATATCTTTTAAGTGCTTCATCTCAGCTAATTTCTTTCAACTGAGAAAGAATTAACTAATGCCAATATACACAAATTATTTACCTCCAGGGAAACTCGCATTGTGCATATCTTTTTTCTCCATAAAGTATCTTTGGTAGGATTAACTTTCTTATGTCTATTGTTGAATTCAGCTCACTCTGCCTGCCTCTGCTCCAGTCCACTGTGCTCATAACAGTGATCTCCCAACTTATCCCTCACTCACTTCTGATTCTAAGCTTTAATGTTCTTAACAAATATTATATATTCATCAGGCATCTTAGTTAGTTCCACATTGTGAGAGGTTCCATTTCTTCTCACATAAAAGTGAAGAACAAAAGAAAAGAAAATACTGTGAGACAAGTGAAAGAGCCTTTCTGCCATGCTCCTTTGTGCTACTTCCTTCAGAACATAACTCTGAATGGTAACCTGCTAAACTATTGCTTGGGTAGACAATCTCCTTGTGTAAATTTCAGCTTAACAGTAAAGGATAATACAGCATTTCATTTATGCAGTTGTCTAGAGTAACTAAACTCTGATTCAAATAACTGCCTTCCTTTGTTCAGTGTTTATTTTTGAAACACTATGTTAATTCGAATATTTCTCCAAAAATGCCTCTTTTACTGACTTTTGGGACCTTAAATTTGCTCAGCCATTAGCTCAGGCGTACCACTGACTATCTCTTACATTTAAACTAACTCATAATTCTTATTTATGATTAGCCGCAGGGCTTGGTACCTTTACTCAGTTCTGCCTTCACATCTTGCTTCCTCTGTGTCTGGCTGGCGACTCCTGATCCAGCCTTCCTGTTCCCATGATTCTTCTCTTTTTTTGTCCCTCCTATACTTCCTGGCTGGCTGGGTTGCCTTGCCTAGCCTTAATACATGAGGAGGCGCTTATATTTATTGTAACCTTATATATCATGTTCTGTGATATCCATAGGAGTTCTGCCCTTTCCTGAACAGAAAAGGAGGCAGAGTCGTTTTGGGTTTGGGGAAAGATATGGTATGGAGAGAAGGGATTGCAAGGAAGGAAGAAAGGGAAACAGCAACCTGGATATAAAATAAAAAAGAAAAAAAGAAAGAAAAAAGGAAAAAAATTAAAAAGAATATTTCTCCCCCGTTTCTTTAATATTGTCTTTATATCACCCCCTGATCTTCAAATTCAAGGTGTTTATCTTGATTGTTATCATATGCATATATGTATTTGGATTTGCATACATATTCCTAAATATAGCATACTGAGGACATGTAATATTACAAATATGCATATTTAGAGGACTAAGCATTTGGCTCTAAAAAAGACATTGTATACATTTCCCTGGAGAATACTACCTCCCATCAACCCAGCTTTACTCATTTGTTTGTAGTTATTTGTATAGATTTGAGGATCTTATGAATGATCTGCATGGCATAGTAACACAATAATGACTGCTAGAGTGACAGAGATATCTTGGCAATAACCAACACATCTCTAATTAGGCTCAAAACCAACTCAAACAAGAGGAATACCATGTCAGCAAACTGCCTGTTTGGGCCTTTTTTTCTGAGTTCCCTTGCAAAAGATCACTGAAACTGAGTGTGTTTATCATTATGAACTGTCAGACACACACACACACACACACATACACACACACACACACACACACATACATACACTCACACACACAAACAAACACAGAGCCAGAGAGAGAGAAAGAGAAAGAGAGAGAGAGAGAGACAGAGAGACAGAGAAACAGAGAGAGAGAGACAGAGAGAGAGAGAGAGACAGAGAGAGATGGATAGAGAGACAGGAGAGAGGAAGGGAGAGAGGGAGAGAAAGAATATGGAGGAAAATTAGACAGGAGGTTTCATCTATGTGGCTTAGAGCGCTAATCCCTCCTGAAATAGACTTTCCAGGTACAGGCAGTTGGGTTGGAGTCCCCACAACAGTGTTAAGAACTTTTCATCTAAATTCTGTAATGAAGCCCAGTAGATGCATTGGGTCCACAGCATGGATTTTAGAGGAATTTAGCCTGTGGTTCTTAATGGTACCTTAGAAGAAGAGGTAGATATAGTTTATGACTTCCCTTCAGAATTACTTTTAGCAACAAAAACATTTTAAAACTTTTTATGGTACTTTTCTTTTTGAGAAAATGTATTTTATTATTTTAAGTTACTTTTGACTTGAAGCAAAGTACTTCTTTTATACATGTTTATTGTAGAAAAACAATAGGATATTAGTAGAAAGTTAGGCTGATCTGTCCCATAGTAAAGTCAATAAATTATTATTCTCACCATGTTTCTCAAACATAAAAGTGTATACTGTCAGAAAATTTTGTCTCAGTTTTTACTATTAGATTAAACCTGAGAGTAAGAAGAAATACCTTCATGCATTCATTGTCCTTCAAGTACAAATTAATTTATTTCCTAATTTTTATTAGAGGACAACTCTTTGAATATAAGATAAATGTAAATTTCAGAAAGTATATAATTACTTAGTAAACTTTAAAAACATAGATGGCATATATTAACTTTAAATGCCAATGAATAGAAAATCATTATTTTGAGATTATAATGAAATTACATCATTTTTCTGTTCTCTTTTCCCCCACTAAATGCTCCTGTATAGCCATTATTTCTCTCTTTCAAACTCTTAAATTGTTTTTATAATTGTTATTACATATGTGTGTGTGTGTGTGTGTGTGTGTGTGTGTGTGTGTGTATTTGGGTAGATTATAGGACTATAGATGTATATATAATAACTATAACTTATATGTACTATTAACCTATGCATTCAATTGAAATAATACATAATATATGATTCACATATATGTATAAATACACATACAATCCTAAATTGTATATGAACACCATTTTGTCTTACAAATCATTTAGTGCTCTGCCCCATGGTGGACATTTTCTTCCTCTGTCAGCTTTACTGTGTTCCCTGTAGTTCTTTATGGTTGAGATCCCATGAGATTTTCCTTTTCAAATCAGGATGTCAAAAGTTATGGTCCCAGGTCAGCTCATAATTAGGAAGTCATGTTTATCAGACTTTATGTGTCTTTATGGGCAATGTATGACATTCCTAAGAGTCATAATCTCAAAGCAAACTCTATGGTCCTCAGACTCTTACATTCTTTCTATTCCATCTTCCTCAGTGAAACCTGAATCTCAGGAGTGGCAATTGTATTTATTATAAATGTATCAGGTGGAACTGGGATCCACAATTATTTATTTTGAATGATGGTGACTTTGTATCATTGTATGCATCTGTTTGAATATGATAGGTCCTCAAAGAGATGTGAGGAACAGACTCAATTTTATGTATGGGAACAAGTATTTGGAATGTTTAGGGGCTATGCTGTTTTAATGAAGTGGCAGTTACAGTTTCTCCTCTGAGATCCAAGACTTCACTAGCTCTTGATAGTTGGTTTAGTTTCCGTAACTAGGCACGATTTCTCTTGACCATAAGGAATTCTGTTCTATTTCAGCTAACAACTGTATTTGTGAAACCTCCTTGACCAGTATATAGACATAAGAGCAAAGAACTAGGATACAACTCACAGTAGTAAAGGTCTAACAATTTTATAGAATTTTACTTTTATTTAATAATTTGGAAATACAAAATATTTTATTAATATATTATATGTATGTTATTAACTGGTGATGAATTCTGGAGAAATATATAATAATAAAGTTCCATATTGTAACCTATTTATGATTTTACATGAAGAATACATACCCATTCAAGGAAAAGTAGTGAATTGAAAGAAGCATTCAGACAAATGATGTATAAATGTCTAGATTTAAAGAGAAGTGAGAGTAATCATCAAGACTTAAAACCATTGGAAATGTGACATATGTCATCAGAGTGTAAATAAGAAAGAGGTCTCTATAGTTAGACCTAGTTACTTGTTCTGAGTGATTGATTTTTGACATTGGGTAATATAATTCTTACTAAGTCTACATTATAACTCTGCACACAATATATTATGCAATGACTGATGAAGTATTATGTTCACAAAAGATTACATTCACATCTTGAAAATCCTGTATTCTTCAGTATAATCACACAACCCCAAATGAAAGCATGATAATTTACTAAAGGGCCTTGAGGTCTTAAGAAACAGATTGATGCTCTTATACAAATCTGGTATATTGAAAGTTGAATATAATATAAAATTATAATCCACATATTTTATTACAGTGATCAGAAGACAAGATAAAAAATATAGTAGGATGCACTTTCAAAATTTAAAACATGGGAATAACACAATTGGATAAAAGAATATGCATAAAGCTCTTAAGAAATTTAAATCAATAACTTGAATATTAATAGTCTATATGAGAGAAGAATATGGTGGGGTGCTGTGACTGGCCATCTTTAATCTTAGAAGAGCAGAGGCAGATGTAGGCAGATCTCCATGAGTCCAGAATATCATGATATTCACAGAAAGTTTCAGATGAGCCCAGATGTATGCTGAAGTCCTGCTCATATGAAAATACAATCTGGATTTCAAGCATGCATCACTTCATTGGCTCCAGTATAAAGAGCCTATGATACAATTGGTTGAACACATAATGTCCCAATTAATCAAACCCATACTATAATGGTGTTATACAAATTTGTAATAGATATCAACTGGACTTCACCTTTGAAATTCATCATTTAACATAAGAACTGTTCAGTTTTGAATTAGGTTTTGAAAGTGTTATTCCTTCTAGAATGTGGCCTGTTCCTGATATGATGAACCAAATTCTTATCTGGCCTTATTAAGATAATATAGCACTTAGGGGCAAAAATGAAGCCAAGGAGGGCTGCACTAGATGCCAAGATAGAGAAGACTTCCATAGCCACTATGACCTTCCCCTTGGTGCTGTGGTAGACAGGGAGGAATGTGACCCAGACACAGAAGAACACCAGCATGCTAAATGATAGGAACTTGGCTTCATTGAATGTGTCTGGAAGATTCCGGGACAAGAAAGCCACAGTGTAACTTCCCAGTGCCAAGGAACAGAGGTATCCCAGTATACCATGGAAGGCAAAATCTGAGCCCTTGTTGCAAACAAGGATGATATGTCCATGTTCAGTGTGAACATCTTTGTCAAGAAAAGGAGGAGAGGTCCCTAG
>CABHPR010113011.1:0-15370 GCA_902168415.1 Peromyscus melanophrys | reverse complement strand
CACCATTGTGAACTCTGTTCTTTCCCCCAGGGCACCATTGTGAACTCTGTTCTTTCCCCCAGGGCACCATTGTGAACTCTGTTTTTTCCCCCAGGGAACCATTGTGAACTTTGTTCTTTCCCCCAGGGCACCATTGTGAACTCTGTTCTTTCCCCCAGGGCACCCACCATTGTGAACTCTATTCTTTCCACCAGGGCTCCATCATGAACTCTGCCTGCTCAGTGATACGTAGTGTTTAGGGATGCTTGTCTATTCTGGGGGTGCCATACAGCAGTACTGAGGAACACTTTGGAGTAGGATGAGGAGAGGTCCAGAATCAGTTAACGTTTTCTGTGAGCTGAGGAGCCTGTGGGATGTGAGGAAGACCAACATGGCTTGAGTGTAGCTCATCAGTTGGGTTTTTCCAGAACTATCTATTACATTTCTCTCCCTAGCATGTGAAATAGACTTCCTAGTTTGGGCTGGTGTCCAGAGCATGCCTATTTGAATATCTTGCTTGTGTAGCATGAATCTTAAAAGTTCTTATTAATAAAATCAAACCTGAGGCCAGTTATTGGGGTGAATGCTGGAAGATCAGAGAAGCAGAATAAGCCACAGCTACCTCAGCTCGCCAGTTCCTCAGCTGATCCTGTTTCCTCAGACTGGAAGCCTCTGAGTCCTCATCCAGAATGAATCTCAGCTGAACTGCTGCTCAAAAGCCTGAAAGCTTAACCAGCCAAATGCTTCTAGTTTCTGGTCTTCACGCCTTATATATCTTTCTGCTTTCTGCCATCACTCCCTGGGATTAAAGGCTCACTTCTTGGGATTAAAGGCTTGTGTCACCATGCCTGGCTGTTTCCAATGTGGCCTTGGACTCACAGATATCCAGAGGGATTTCTGCCTCTGGAATGCTAGGATTAAAGGTGTGAGTGCCACCATTTTCTAGCCTCTGTATCTAGTGGCTGTTCTGTTCTCTGACCCCAGATAAGTTTATTAGCGTGCACAATGTTTCAGGGAACACAATACCACCACATGCTTGTGTGTAAAATGTGCCCTGTGTTTGAAGATAAACTGTTCATCTTTCATTCAAACTTGGTCTTTTGATCCATTCATCTGTGCTAATGGAAGGGCATCCTGCTGTTCACCCATGCTCAAGACTAGAATCCCCTCCCCCCCTTTCACCACATCGCAGTCTTGTGAGGGTTGTGTTCCCATGGCTGGTCCCAGAGAATGCATTCCACCCCATTTCGCTCTCTCTGTCATTCCTTTGCCCTGGGTTAGAACTCTTTTCCCTGGACTGTTAAAGTTGCCCTCTACCTGAGTGCTGGTCCCTTCTCAGGTTTCTTCCACAAGCCTAGCGGGATGATCTTAAAACAGCGCTCCATCTTGTCTTGTTCTTGGCCCCGAAGTGAGATGAATGTTCCACTCTCTCAGCTCTGCCAAGCTCTGGCTGCCTCTGGAGCCTCACTGCCATTCCTTGGTGGACTCAGTCCTGTTCCAGTCCCTTGGAGCTAGCTGCCTGTTTGCCGTTTCTCGAATGTCTCTGCCCTGGCTGAGCAGTTCTCCATCTTTCTTACCTCTTCCTCTTCATTTCATGTGTGTGCAGACCAGAGCTCTCTTCTGGAATCCCGTCCCCTTAGTTCCACCTTTCACAACTTGTGCCTGTTTTTCTTACATCAAGGTCGTTCACATACAACCTTAACTTCCTTACTGGGCTGCAAATTCCCTGTAGATGGGACATGGCTTAATGGAAAAACGTATTCTGTGTTCTTGTATAGAAATCCTGAAGTTCAGAAGCATCTATGTCTATCAACGTTTAGTACAATTTGTTAAAATTTGAGACTGTTGTTCAAATGTGTGTGTGTGTGTGTGTGTGTGTGTGTGTGTGTGTGTGTATGGCATTTTTGGTACTGGCAGAAGAATCTTTTCATTTTAGAAAGAAAGACAGGAAGGAAGGAAGGAAGGAAGGAAGGAAGGAAGGAAGGAAGGAAGGAAGGAAAGAAACTCCAGAAAACTAGAAATAAAGGGCAGTGCATTTATAATGGACAAGACTGGTTCAAGCATATATATCACTTATGTAGTCATTTTTAAAAGTGAATTGACCTATACTTTTTCTCTTAGAGTTCTTTCTATAATTTATTTTTTAAAAGGACACATAAGAGTACTTATAGTTTGCACTTCTTTGTAAAAATAAAATAAGACCTAAGAAGGCTCCTCCATATCTCAGTGTGTGTGTGTGTGTGTGTGTGTGTGTGTGTGTGTGTGTGTGTGTATGCATATAGCTATGGTGTGAGTTGAGGTATTTTACTTGGAGCTAATCAAGCATGTATTTCATAACGTTCTCACTTGCATAGGTGTCTTTTAAGGTTGTAGACCTAGTTGTGTGTGAGTAATTTTGTCCTCTTATAATGAACCTCCAAATAAAGTAAGCTACAGGTGCTCATCCCCAAAGACCCCTGAGCCCTGGATCTCTGCCCTACGTGTATGAGCACGGAGGACATACCATTAAATGCTAACATTTCACTGAAAAGCGTGGTTCAGGTGTGGGGGTAGAGAAAGAGGAGGAGGCACACACACTACCACCCAGAGAAAAACAGAGCAACTCAAAAAACTCATTGATGCTCCCTCCCCCCGCCCGCCACATGCTGATGCTGTGACAGTTGTTGACCTTGCTCACAGACACCGTGCTGTGTGAGTCTCACAAACCAGCCACCCCAGCCATGAACCTGCTAACAATGTGGTCCTCCTGTGGTCACCTGAGTGAAGGGAACCCAGGCAGTAGGAGCTGAGCGGCGGATTTTGGCGACTGTCTAGAAAGTTTTTTTGTTTTTTTTTTGGTCAAATGTCTTTTTTGTACATGGAACGTCTGTCCCATCACGTATCTTATCAAACGGCAGGTCACAAATTAAAGTGTGGTTGGCAGGCGGTTCATAAATGTTTGCTTAATGAATAATTGACTAAAAGGCCACTTTTGTGGTGGTCTGCGGCCCGGGCACTTCTTGTCGTAATGTCCCTTGCTATTTGCACTGCTCCAGGGAGCCTGGTCGTTTGGTGAACTGTGAAATAGCCAGGTCTGTGTCCTTCATTTCACCCAGCAAAGCCAGTGTTCTAGGGAAGGACTTGTAGATTTCAAAGGAAAATTGTGTTGTTCACAGCGATTGTGAGACTCACTGGGATGATCTGGGGATATTCAGGATGAGTCTCTTCATAGGCACTTTTTTCTTTTTATTGAAAATAGATTTTTTTTTTTAAAATGCAGGTGGTGATACACAGGGCTACACAGAGAAACTCTGTCTTGAAAAACAAAAAACAAAAAAGAGAAAAAAGGAAATAGATTTCCCCTCCTCACATAACATACCATGATTACGATTTCCCCTTCCTCTATCCCTCCCCATCTCCTCTCCCATCTGGATCCCCTTTCTGTCTTTCTGTCTCTCATTAGAAAACAAACAGACTTCCAAGGGATAATAATAAAATAATATAAAATAAAATATAAGGTAAAAGAAAAACGAACATCAGAATAGGATAAAACAAACAAACCGAAGGAAAAGAGCCCAAGAAAAGGCACAAGAAACAGATAGAGATGCAGAGACCTACTGGGATGCAGAATCAGGAATCCCATGAGAACACTCAACTGGAGGCCATAATATATGCTTGAAGGACTTGTAGCGTAAAAAGAGAGAAGAAAAAAGTACGTATAAATAAAATGGAATAAAATCAAAATAGAAAATAAGATAAAATTAAAAGAAAGAGACAGAGGGAGGGAGACAGACAGACAGACAGATACACACACACACAGAGAGAGAGAGAGAGAGAGAGAGAGAGAGAGAGAGAGAGAGAGAGAGAGAGAGAGAGATAGAGAACCTCCAAAGGTGCTGTTGAGTTCACTTTCTGTTGACCATCTACTGCTGGGCATGTAGCCTACTGTCTCAGTTAGGGTTTTTTGGTTTTTTTTCTTTGGTGTTTTTCAAGATAGGGTTTCTCAGGGTAGTTTTGGTGCCTGTTGTGGATCTCACTCTGTAGACCAGGCTGGCCTCGAACTCACAGAGATCTACCTGCCTCTGCCTCCCGAGTGCTGGGATTAAAGACCTTGAACCACCACGGCCTGGCTTTTAGTTAGGATTTCTATTGCTGTGAAGAGACACTATGACCATGGTAACTCTTATAAAGGAAACATTTATTTGGGGCTTAGTCCATTATTATCATGGTGGATGACAAGCAGGCAGACATGGTGCTGGAGAAGGAGCTGAGAGTTCTTGATCTGCAGGCAAGAGGAAGTGAACTGTGACACTGGGTGTAGCTTAAGTGTAGGAGACCTCAAAGCCCACCCCCACAGTCATACTTCCTCCAACAAGGCCACACCTCCTAATAGCACCACAACCTATGGGGGCCATTTTCTTTCAAACTACCACACCTACCCTTAGGAGTAGTTTACTTACCCAGTGAGTCTCCCTTGTAGAAATTTTCATTTGCAAGTAGTTATCAACTGGAGATTGCTTCTGGGTTAGGGATGAGGGCTTGTATCCACTTCTTTTAGTTCTAGGACCCCATCTGGGGCAGACCCATGCAGGCCCTGTGCGTGCTGCCTCAGTCTCTGTGAGTTCATGTGTTGATTTCGAGGGCCTTGTTTTCTTGGTCCTCTGGCTTTTTTCGTCCCCTCTGGCTCTAGCACACTTTCCACTGGAGTGTTCCACGGTCTCTCACTCTCTGCCTCTTGTCTGTTTATCGGTTTCTGTATGTGTTCCAGTATGCTGCAGGAGGAAGCTTCTCTGATGATTTCTGAACAAGGCACAAGAATGTTATTAGGTATAATTTTATTGCTACTTTTTTTTAAAGAACAGTAGTGTTTGGTTTGGTTTTTTCCTAGGTCCCCGGGAGATCTAGTCTCAGGTTCTTAATCATCCAGGCAGTGCCAGGTATGGGTCCCGTCTTGTGAAGTGGATCTTAAATCAGACATTGGTTGGTGACTCCCACAGATATGTGCCACCGTTGCACCAGCGTATCTTGAGGCAGGACACCACTGTAGATCAAAAGGTTTGTGGTTGGGTTGATGTTTACATTTTCCCCGGGTGGCATGCCGAGTGCCTTCCTGTTCCAAAGACGCTAGCATGGGGTGGAAGCTCTAGGTAGGCACCGACTGGACCTCTCCACGTTCAGTGAGTTGTGTAGCTGTGGTCTTCAGCGATGGGGCCTTGCTGTCAGTTTATCTTGGCAACAGTGTTGGTTGTTTGGGTGTTCCCATGGGACCCCCTTTGGCCAGCAACTCAATCAGATGTAACCCAATCCTGGTTTAGAAGCTTCATTTGGTGACAAGAGATGTCCAGTTGGGGCTCTCTCTCCTCCATTATTTGGTGACTTCACTTAGACTATCTTCATATATGAATATGTTTTAGGAAGCTTGTACTGTGTTAGGTTTCCATACTACCCCTCACACGGCCTTAGTTTTAGCTGTATCTCCCCATAGTCCCTCGCTTGTTCCCCCTTACGTCTCCCTCCCTACTTGATCCTTCTATTCCAGTCCCCACCCCATCCACCCACCCATAACTATCTATTCTGTTTCTCTTTCCTAGGGAGATCTGTCATCCAGTCCCTTACTCGACACCCAATATCTCCCCCTCCCCCTGCCCCCAGATGGTTTCTTTGTGTAATAGCACTGGCTGTCCTGGAACTCACTTTGTTGTAGACCAGGCTGGCCTTGAACTCACAGAGATCCACCTGCCTCTCTCTCCCAAGTGCTGGGATTAAAGGTGTGCACCATCCCTGCCTAGCCCTCTATACCTAATCTTTGTATTCTATGGACGTTGTTGTTATTGACTTGATTGCTAAATGCACATATACATAAATGTATAACATATTTGTCTTTCTGAGTCTGGGTTACCTCACTCAGGATGATTTTTTTTTCTGGTTTCACCAATTTACCTGTGAATTTTGTGATTTCATTTTTTTAACAGCTGAGTAATACTATATTGTGTAAATGTACCACATTTTCTTTATCCATTTGTTGAAGGACATCTAGATTGTTTCCAATTGAACATGGTTGACCAGATGTAATTGTAGTAGGATGAAGTGTTCTTGGGTATATGTTCAAAAGTAGTAGAGCTGAGTCTTGAGGTAGATCAACTCCCGTCTTCCTGAGGAACTGCCATATTGATTTCCATGGTGGCTGAACACAAAACGAGCAGTGGAGGAGTATTTTCCTTGCTGTCGCTTGTCCTATTGCTCTTAGTCATAGACCCTTGTTTGCTAAACTACATTCAATGTGTAATATGGCTTGGGAAGGCCAGGCACTTGGGAAGCTGAGGCAGGAGGATTGTCATGGGTTCAAGACTAGCCTGGGTTACTGAGACCCTGTCTCAAATAAAACCAATTAACCACCAACCAACCAAAGAAAAAACCTTAAGTCAGTGAGCCCACAGCTCTGTGATATTAAAGAGTTCTTCCCCCATTTTTATGTTTGTGTATGGTGTGCCTGTGTGCATATGCATGGTGTTGCATGTATGCGGACACATGTGTTTGTGTGTACATGTGTGTGTATGTGAAGGTCCAAGGTTGATAAATCATCTATCATTCTTCTACCTTATTCATTAAGGAAGAGTTGGTCTCAGTCACATTCAGAATTCATCAATATGTCTGCTCTTATTAGCCAGCCTGTTCTATGAATTCCATCTCTGCCTTTGGAGGCTAGGATGACAGGTAGGCTGCCATGCCCACCAGACATTTATGCGGGTGTCTGGGAATCCAATGCTGGCCCTCACACTTGCATGGCAGGTGCCCTAGCTGCTGAGTCATCTCCTTAGCCCTTTAAAGAAGGTTTTTATGATCAGAACACTACTTATGAATACAGATGATGGGTCAGCAGAGCATAAATACTTACTTCAAGTCTAACAATGAACCGATGCCCGTTCCTCAAAGGTTATGTCTACTTTCACTCAGGAATCTAAAGCATGCCACCTATGATTAGTCATAGAAACATTTTAAACATTCCAGTAGCCACATTTAGAAATGCTAAAAAGAAATGGCGAAAGTATTTTAAGTAATATATTTCAATTAATTCAGTATATCCCACATATTTTTAACATAGAGTTAATACAGAGATTATTAATGAAGTACTTTACATTTTTTTAAAACACTATGCCTTCAAAGTCTAGTGTGCGGTTTACAGTGTGGTGTACCTGAATTTGGTCTGTTCACATTTTAAGGTACAGTAACCATGAGTGTCTAGAAGGAAGGGTCCACAAGAATGACCCGCTTGGCCATGTATGTCATGGTCCTCAGTGTGGCATGAAGCCAGAGGGAAGCCAGGCAGGGTTTATCTTCTTGCTTCATCTGATCTAACTGTGCATGTGAGAGTCCTTTCAGGATTGTCCACTGTAGGAGGTTTGGAGAAAGATGCCTCAGGAGTTTGGCTGTTTTCATGTGACCCACAGATGGCTCGTTCCCTTCAGGACTGAGAAACAGCCCCAGACATGGTCTTGTAAAAATGTCTTCCAAATATGGTCTGTCCAGGTTCCGTGTCAACCTGTCTGTCCTGTTGCTCATACTCACATTGCTCAAACAGGCAGAATTCTGCAGCAGTACTAGGGATATCCAGAAACAGCCCACCAGCCAGCCAGCCGACGACCAAAGTCACAATGTGATGATCAGCGAGCTCCCTGTACGAGTCACTGCCAAAACGTTGGTGCTTTTCAATAGGGCTCGTAAGGTATTGTCGAAGAACCCGAGAACTAAGACAGCAGCCGTTCCTTTGAAATCTAGCCATGGGTCAATTCAGAAAAGTAACATAGACCTTTTGTCCTAGGGCGAAATGCGTAGATGAAAGAGCCCCAGTGTTCAAGTCACATTGTGACGCCTGTGTACCTGTGTATACACGGACAGTGTGCCCTCTAGTGGTGAAGTCGGTGAAGTACATCCTGCTGCTTGGAGGACCTTGGTTTTAGTAAATTGTATACACACCGGGTGTCAGCAGTCAGCTTTTCCTGTATTATTTTGGGAGGAAATCGTTCTTACCAAACAGACCTAAACTCCATTGGCCATTTATGGAGCTGTGCTTGATTTCTGTGCACCAGGGAGGATTTGAAATTAGATCCCTCTGCTCTCCAGAAGGCATTCTATTTTTGATAAATGGTCTGTGAGCAGGTGACCTCATAGGAAAACACAGAGGGAGGTTATCCACTAGCAGTACCTTGTTCTTAGTCAGGGGATGGGATGGCTGAAGAGGAAATTCGGAGAAAGGAGCTTCAGTGGTGACATTTTTTTTGTGTGTGTGGGGAGGAGCTCATTGCTGTGGTTCACATTTATTAACCTCACTTAGCTTTTGGCCCATGCAATTTCCAAGAGTTGCCCTAAGTAGGTGATTAGGTAGAATTTAGAGTTCAAGATCAACTTCAGACCTTAGCAACTACTTAGAGTGCTTCCTTGGAGCTACTTTATGTCTGTCGTTATCTCCCCCCACCCCAGTGAAACCTCCCCCCTCTTGAAAGAATGCTTCTTTGTGAAATAGGGCTGTGAGTAGGAGGGCACTGTTCTCAGATTGTCAAGCTATTGGTGACTTGACCTTGTTCTCTTACCTGCTGACAGTCTGGCCACATCTTGACCTTGGCAAGTGAGAGCCACACCTGGCTGTTGTCTGCCTGACCACAGAGCTGCTGCTGCTGCTGCTGCTTCCATAGGCACAGGGCTTCTTATTGGGTTTACCATGGCACCCAGAGAACATGATCCTATTTGCTCAACACCCAGTAAACACAGATCACACCTGTTGGCAACTGGGGCCTCTGCTTGTCCCAGCCCCTGCCCAGACAGCTCCATTCTGGTCACTCTGACAAGGAAACTTTGCTTTTCAAAAAATAACACCGGGAGCAGGGAGATGGCTCAATCGGAAAAATGTTTGCCAAGCAAGCATGGAGGCCAGATTTTAGATTCCCAGAACTTAAGAAGGAAACTGGCTCAGCAGCGTGTAGTCTGGAATCCTAGCACTTGGTGGAGGTGGAGGAGAGGGTTGAGATGGGAGGCTCACCCTGTTCATGTGGCTCACCGAGAAGTCACTCTCAGCCCGTGTAGCTCATCTCGTGTAGCATTAGGTGATAGAAACTGTTCACACATTTGTGTTTTCCGTGTACTCTGTGTGCTTGTGGGCAGAAACTGTGGCTCATTTGCCTTTGCATGAATAAAGTAACCCACTAGCAGAGTCTACACACCACAGGCAGTCAACTGGTGTTTAGGAAATGAAATAACACACAAGTGAGCAAAAGAGCATCGTGAGCAGAGCGCAGCGAATCTCAGGTGCCTCGTATGATCTAGTTTCAATGGAAGTTGACCAAAACCTTTTTTAATTTTATTTTTGAGATTATAATTTAATTACAACATTTCTCCCTCCCCTTTCCTCCCTCCAAACTCTTCCGTCTACCCCTTCCCACTCTCCTTCACATTCATGGTCTTTGTTGTCCTTATTTGTTATTGCAGGCATCTGTGTACATGTATGTACACATGTCCCTAAATATAACCTGCTCAGTCCATATAATACTACCTGTATATATGTTTTCAGGGCTGACCATTTTGCTTCAGACAAACAATTGGTGTGCTTTTCCCTGGGGAAGACCATCTCTCCCATTCCAAGATTTCTTCAGTTGCTTAATAGTTCTTTGTGTAGAGTTGAAGCCTCATGGGCTTTTCTCTGTCCAGTTTGGTGTGTTCATTGGTATAATACTTGTACAGCCCATATGTAGGCAGTCATGGTGAGACTTCATGGGTGTAGCTTCTGATATTGCTAGGAGGCACAATCTCTCACAGCAAACTCCCTAGACTGAGGTGTTTCATTGGGAACCCATTCTGATTTTGTAGTAACCTTCCAGGGAACATATTCACTATGGTTAGACTACTCTTTCAGTCTAATGCTCTCCCAACTGAGCTATTTCGGCTTTAGACTACTTTTTCACATGATGTCCTTTTCTTTGGTCACCAGCCCATCTATGTGGCAAGACTTTATAACTTAAAAAAACAAAACAAAACAGTTATTTGCCACATAGACCGAAGATGAGTTTGTCTGTAATGCCAATGTAGTTTATTATATGACTCGGGTCTGTCAGGGCTGACCGTGACCTTCATTACATCAGGAAACTGTCATACTAACCAGTGGATGCTGACTCCCGGAGTCTTCGCTTCAGCACATTCCGTGAGAACCAGTGAAGCTGGTTCGGTCTTCCATCTCAGGTCAACAGCAGGAGTCAGTGTGTGATGGGGCCAGGCTGTGCTCGGCAGCGGCTCTGTAGCACAAACTGGAATGCGGCTTGGACTGTGATCTTCTCTTGTTCATAGACCGTGGGCAGGACTGTGCGCTCCTGCCCCCGGACTGGGGTCAAGCAGGCCTCAGAGTGCAGGTGTGTGGGCATGGCCTCAACCATCTGGAGCAATTATCGAGGTGCGCCTCCCTTGGGGATCTGGCTAGGAGAACTATTTGAAGCATGCTTCTGGAGCCATCCTGTTGTATTTATTTCACCACTCGAAGGCCACAAGTTTAAGGAAGTCAAATTCCTTCCTGGCCACTACAGCTGCTACTGGGGAGGGACCCAGGGCTTCCACATGTGCTAATTAATCACACGCATGGCTAGTTACAGATCACATGGGCTAAGTCTGTAAAACTCTTAGGTTTCCCTCTCCTAAACAATACCTCATGTTTGTTTTTTCCTTCCTCTTAATTATTGTTTGAGCTCTTTTCTTTCTGTTCTCTCCTTTCCCTACTTTCTTTCTCCATGTCTTTTTGTGTTTTGGTTTTTGCTTTTCTGAGACTGGGTCTCACTGTAGCCCAGGTGGCCTGGAACTCCTAGCAATCCTCCTGCTTCAGCTTTCCAGGTGATTGTAGGTATGTTTTTTTTTTTTTTTAACTTCCAAACTATTTGAGGTGTGGTCTCTATAACTATTATGGTCTGATGCCGGCACAGGTGTGTCCCAAACCGAACAGGCTAGGTTTGGTCTTCTTTCTTGGGCCGCTCTGTGGCTAAACTCTAATTGTGAAAACATTTCCTTCCTCACTTTGTAAGGTGGCGGCTCTTACATTTCTCCTCTTGCCATTCCTGGTTATCTTTTTCAACTTTTTAAGTCTTTTTATTCTCTTTGCCCACCCTGGGATCCTGCTAGTATAGGACCTCGTGATTTCTGCTTGAACACACTTTCTGTGTTTTGTCAATGACAATGTGTGTCCTACTGTTTCCAGGCCTCATCTTTTGAGCATTAAAATGACATCAACAAGCATAGCAGAGTTCTGCATCCTGTGTTTGAGTCTGCAGGGGTGCTCACTGGCCTGGATTAGTAGAACAATCTCTCTGTCTCTCTCCTTGCCCATGGCCTGTCTTCCGTACTGTCTGTCTCCCTCGACAGCTGTGGCTCCCTTTCCCAGGCAGCCCACACTGGACACGCCCCATTCTTTCAGCACGCTCTCATTCGAAAGCAGGCCTTAACCAATAATCTGGAGTTTGGTGCTCATTTAGGGCCAAAGGACATGGAAACTTCATTTTAACCCAGCAACTCAAATATTGACTATGCTTTTAGCTCGTAAAAGGCCAGCTTCATGGCACTATTCATATTTATGTAGTAAAGCTGTGTACTATTGGTGTGAACTCATTGTTTCAGAGGTGAAGAAAATGCAAAATCATCTTTAAGATGAATTTTTAAAAAGCGATTGCAGCTGTCGTCTTACTTTCTAAAGCACTCTGTCTGCCACCCTCTGTCCGATGTGCCTCTTGGGTGGTGTGCAGCAAATTCAGTGCAGCTGTTCCTTAACGGCTGGACGGAGATGGTAGCAGCGCTTTCCTCTGGGGGTTATTGTGGGGATTAAATGAGCTACACGCTGTCCTGTTTTGCAGAGTGGGGGTGTAGCTCATATTTGCTGTTATCATCATTGATACTTGTCATTCCCAAATAAAAGCACTGATAATGCCTTTTTATTGTTTTGTGTGTAGCACCAAGTTACAGTTCTTAACATAGGTTTTCTAGGAAAACATGCATGACAGAATGGTAGAAAACATAATGAATGCTGGGCTAGACAACTGATATTGGGAATCTCATCATCAGCCTACAGGACTTTCTGTTTGTACTGTGGACCTATGGTAATGGTAAAAGTCAAAATATTTGGGCTGGAAAGAATATTTGTGAGTAGTACACCAGAGACACAAATATATTTTTTGCAAGTGTAGAAATTAGTGCTTTCAAGTCAAATTCCATTTTAAGAACAGCAACTTAGCTGTTCAAGAGAAATCGTAATCTTTTGTGGACTGGAGAGTCCTGTAGTACGGTGTTATAGCACCGAAACTCATCCATTCTAGAGATGCCATGTTTGTCCGGGGCTTTTCTTGTGGTGTAGGTCATCTGCAGCTTTTCTAACTGGTGTCTGGTGGGCAGTGAGCGTTCCATCAGCTTCCCACCCCGGGTCAATGCCATTGCCTCACCCTCTCTCAGATGTTCCTTTACAGAATGTTGTAGGGCTGGAAAGTACCCGAAGTTTCTGTCTGATCTAGATTCTTTGAAGTTGAGTTAGGAAAAGAGATTTGTGTCATTTTGACTCTTCTGTCATTGACACATTAGCATTTCTGGAAATGACTGTGAAAGGGGTACAGACCACAGTTCTGGAACACTACCAAAGCAGCCTTATATTGTAGTAGGTCACTTGAAAGCTGTAACTTTCTTACTATTTTTCTTTCAAGCTTAAATCTAAGACCTAAATCTTGTTGTTTATTCTACTAAACCTTTCCCAGGCTGCTGAATAGAGCCCGATACTACCTAATGTTTATCATTTTAGGTAGGAGGGTTCACAAACACAATTCTGTCGATACTGTGAGTGAATTTATCTTGCTGATGTACTCCAGGGACTTTAGTTCACTGCTCTAGCATATGACTGATTATAAAAGGATTACTATTTAACCAAACAGATGTCTATAATCAAAGTGAACAGATGTAATACAATATATTCATCTGACCTCCTTAGTGGCCAAGAATACAGAAACAGTGAACACAGAGAGCCACTGTCTTCTACTGTTCATAAGGAATTGCTTTTGTCTTTTGATAATTGAAGTTTATGCTTATTCTTAAATTTGTGCAGTGTATCAAGCTTACCCGTTACTCAGGGGCATATTGACTCATTCATTTAGACTATTTTGTTTAATTTCTTAGTGGAAAGTTGTACATTTGATTCTTTATTCCAATTGTTATAAAGAGATAGCTACACATGTGCTTATAAGTCTGTAAGATTTTAGGGTCCTATGAAGAGAGTATGTTTATTATGATTAGGTTGCTACAGTGGATACATTTTCAAGATGCTATGTGAAGTTTCTTTTATGATTGGAAAGATTTTAGTAGTAGAAATTGTATTTTAGAATAGAAATTGGCCAGTCTAGTTTTGGTTTTCATGGACGTCGTAATGGATAACACAAATGAAGTAGTGGTTCTCATCTCCTTGACGTTCTAATACATTTTATACAGGTTTATTTTGTACTTACTGAAGAGCACAAGCTCTTTGGCTCAGACGCCTATCATGGAGGCTCTCACCAAATGCCAAAGGAAGAGTTCTTTACATGGAATCATGTTGCTTCCCTGATGAAGATGGAGGCTTGCGTCTGGGTTGGAGTTGGGTGTGTGGCGGTGTGAATATTTGTATTGCATTACACAGAAGTCTCCCAGTCACCTGCAAAGCCTAGGGTGTAACTCAATCCTTATTCCAGTCCTGATGGGTTAATAGCACAAGGAAAGGAGGAGGTACCGGAACCAGGCAAAGTGACCCATTTTCTTGGTTTTTAGGCCTTTTCTAATGATCACTTTGAGTATGCGGACCAAAGACTAACAATTATCAGTCAGCCTGCAAAGACATTCCATTTGGTTTCATAGGATTTAAAAACTTATCAAAAGATAGCCAACATTTCAAAGAAAGATTTCACTGGAAAATCTAGTTGGAAGGTTAGACCGAGAAAGTCAGCTTCCCAGGGTGACCATTTAGCCAGAGCTAGAAACAGTGGTCTTATTGTCAGCCTTTGTTTGGATTTGATGCCCCTTGCAGGAGACTTTGGCTGAAAGGTTTTTGGTGTACCTCAAGTGGTTCTCAATGGTTCTCTATGTGTTGTGACCTTTTTGGGGGGGACGAATGACCCTTTCACAGGGGTCACTTAAGACCATCGGAAAACACAGATATTTACATTACAATTCATAACAGTTGCAAAATTGCAGTTATGAAGTAGCAACGAAAATCATTTTATGGTTGGGGGTCACCACACCGTGAGGAACTATCACCACAATGTGGGTCAAAGCATTAGGAAGGTTGAGAACCACGGCTCTAAGGTACACTGTGCCTCATTTCCCCTTCTTGACAGTCTTTAAATCAGCATGGAAAGTAGACATCAGCGCTCCCCTCAACAGCAACAAAAACAACCGGAAAAAGAGGGAACGTGTTTATTGTGAACCATTTTTTTCATTATTTAAAGGCTGCTTACCATGTTCATGAAAGTGCTTACATTTTCCATTTTCCCTTACCTCAGCCTATTTTTTTTTCTGGAATAAACAATATTTTCATCTTACTTCATAGCAGACTGACCAGCAGACAAATTTGTTTTAAGCCAAATAACTTTTTCAGACAAGCTGAATTTTTCATCATTTGGGTAGAAACTTTTCTTAAATGAAGTGAATTTACAAATAGCGTTTTGTAAATCAGGTACATCTGGAAACTTCTATTGGCTTTTCTTTGTGTGAGTCCCATTGATCTAGTACCGATAGCGTGATAAGTGCTTTTATTTGTAAAGGCTTCCTAAATTGCATAAAAATCATAAACCTTTTCTTTTCTTTTTTCACAAAATTCTGCCAGCGAGTTGAAAATGGGGACTTCAACTGGATTGTTCCAGGGAAATTTTTAGCGTTTAGTGGACCGCATCCGAAAAGCAAAATTGAAAATGGTAGGTAGTTTTCTCCTTTACCACTTAAACATTATTATTTTAGTTCAATTTCATTACTTCCTCTATTTCCATGTGCAGTTCTTTTCCTTTGCTAATATTCTTTAAGGGATATTTATCCATAATTTTCAAAATTAAGCAGTGTATTAAATGCTAAACTTCTAGTATATGGAGCGATAACCCTGTTTTATTTTATTTTATTTTTTTATTTTTTTTTTGGTTTTTTGAGACAGGGTTTCTCTGTGTAGCTTTGTGCCTGTCCTGGATCTCACTTGGTAGCCCAGGCTGGCCTCGAACTCACAGAGATCCGCCTGGCTCTGCCTCCCGAGTGCTGGGATTAAAGGCGTGCGCCACCACCGCCTGGCTTATTTTATTTTTTTAAAGCAGATTTATTTTATTTTTAGTTATGTGTATGTGTGCGTGTGCGTGTGCGTGTACGTGTGTGTGTGTGTGTGTGTGTGTGTGTGTGT
>CABHPR010113010.1:0-21019 GCA_902168415.1 Peromyscus melanophrys | reverse complement strand
TTAGTATGGAATTTACTACCTTAGACACAATTTGTGAGCACCCAGAATCCTATGTCATGGATGCATCTACCTTTCTATCTTTCTGTGTCCACAAACCAGTTGTCAGATGAAAAAATCCATTTTACCTAAAATTGATTATCTTCTAAGACAAATACAATATGTATAGGCACCCACTATATAGATATATACACACATATATAATGTATATCATAAATCCTCACCTGATATTCTTCTACTTTTAGAGAAACAAAAAATACAGAATAATTGTGAAGAAAGTTTAGAAACAGAAATTCTTAATGTTTCCAAAATAGTTGATTTCATTTTCATGGGTTATTAATGTGTTTTTCCTCATCACTTTCCTGAAATATACTATACCCTTCCCCCTTTCATGTTCACAAAATGTTGTCTTGCAAAGTACAGCCAGAATTTTTATTAAAACCTACATAGATTCCGTAAAATAGGCAATATGATAAATTTCAAAAGGTAAAATATTTTAAGTCCTTCAGATATGATTTTGAGGCCTACAATTTTTTTCTTGCAGAGGACTCCTAGTATAATTGCAAATAAATACACATGATAATACTCTAATGTTGCAAACTTGGGTCTTGGGAATCACACAAATCTGCAAATCCCACTATTGCCTTATTTTATCCTAACTCACAAATGGATAAACAGCATTTCCTTTTATTCCAGCAAATTTGATATGATATATAACATAACCAGTATAACATACATATATATTTTACACAGAGAGATATTCCAGTGATTCTTCAAGAGTCTTGGGGTCATTTCTTATTATGAAATTGAGTACAATAACAATTAGACCTTTATTTTAGAGAGATGTTAAATTTATCAGAATTTTAAAACATGTTGATGTACAGTTTTGAATATGGTTAAGCATACTTCCTGCTCTTGCAGAGGATAAAGGTTTGGTTGCCAGTACCCACACAGCAGTGCACAGCTGCCTATAACCCCACTTCCAGGGAATCTGTTGCCCTGCTCTGACCTCTGCAGACACTGAGTCCATGTGGTGCTCATACGTATTCAGGCAAATACTCCTATGCATGAAATAAACAGATACTAAAAAAAAAAAAAAAACCTATGAGGTACAAAAATCATAGCTCACCACAAAGCAATACTCGAGTTATAAAATATTAAGGGTAAACCCATGAAGTTATAAAATCTCTAGCTATGTCAATTTTGAGAAGTTTCACTTTTACACTTAAGGATTTAATTTAGAAAACACAAAGCAGAAGGCACCATGTGTATGAAATACAGTATACGGCATCTTGGTTTCAGAATTATAGGCTTTTTCTTTTTAAGATAACATTTTATCCAAGAACACAGACTATTTTAGCAGATATCTTCTTGTTGGCAATATTTTCTGATGTTGGGAATCATCATTTTAACTGATGAATAAATCTACTAAAGTCTGATGAAGATTAATCACAAGTGTAATTTCCCTGTCACATCCCTACATTGTTTTCATCATGGTTTTGCCCTCTTACAATCTCACCACTCCTGAGGTGGAGATAAACAGATGAGGAGTAAAAGCCTGTGTGCCTCCATAGAAGTACCCTGTCTTCAAAAAAACAGAAGAAGGAAAAACCCTCCTTTATAAACATGTCTGATGTTCTTACAGCTAATTAGATTCTTTCTTGTATTTTCCTCCTTCAATTGGTAGAATATTCATTTATTTTTCTTAGCAGAAAATCCCACTTTCTTTTTCTTAAAAAAATATTTATAGCTTAACTTCTGAGAAAGGTAATTGATTTTTCTCATATGCAGATATTTTTCTTACTTTTTCTAATTTCAGTTTCCATGTATTAGTTTTAGCTCTTAGCTAATTAGCTGTATTTTGTGGAGAATGTGCTGACAGATAAAATGTCAATGTGGCATAGAACTTTTTTTAGTGCAATAAAAAGTCTTCAGGTTATATGGTTGTTTAAATACCAATGGCCTCCATAGGCTTATTATATATTTGAATTCTTAGTCATTAGGTTATGGTGGTACTTGGGAGGGATTAGGAGGTAGGTATGGTTTGTTGGATTGGGTGTGGTAAACTATTAATGCCACTAGTTCCATAAAGTTACCATTGCATGTTATGGATTACCTGTTCGTAATACATTGGCAGTAATTTATAGATGAGAATTCTTAGGTGCTTTTTAATATCTCTCAAGGAGAAATCATTAATTGGAGTCCTCATGACTCCTCTTGAGGACTATGTTCTCACTTATATTAGGTAGAATAATGGTCCAATTCACCTAAAACTATGGAAGTTGTCTCTGCTTTTAGAGAACCCTTTGAGTGGCATGACGTTGGAATGTCAAACTCTCTTTACAATTTGGTAATTCTATTCAGACTGATTTGTGGAAATTAAGTGCCTTTTACCCACTTAAAGCATGGAATGGAAAGTCAAACTTTAATAATGACAAATTTCATTTGTCCTCTAATTTAGGTCAAAGTCACACCTTTATGGCTTATGTTCCATTACCTTCTCTGTTACTGAAAGGCCCTGTCAACGGCACCCTAACAGTTACATCATCACTTGTACACAATGTCTTCTTCATCCTGCGCCAACACTAGCATGTCCTCTGATGTTTTGAACGTTTAGATATTCTCAAGGGAGACCAGCAGTCTAGATATGACTGAAGTTTTCAAGACAATGGCAAGACTCACCTGTGATGATGTTAGTACAGAAGCTTGATGAAAAAATATCAAGAAGATGATGGAGGCTGGGACTGATAATTGCTACTGTCTTGGGGATCATCGCATTAACTCTGACTCCTACCATAGCTGGAGTTGCTCTTCATGAAGAAGGTCCAACTGCTGAATTTGTTAACAATTGATATATACATTCTCATGAACTTTAGATTCAACAAATTAAGGTAGATGGGGAAACAGTTGATGAAACAGCTTAATGGAGACAGGCTATAACAATCGTTGGAGACCAGTTAGAATTATTGAGAGAACAGATGAAATTGAAATGTGATTGGTGCGTTACTTCTTACTGTGTTGCACCTTTAAGATTCGACGCCAGCAACCATGATTGGAGAAAAGTTAAAATGCATTTGTTGTGTCATCCTAATTCTTCCCAAACGATTTGTGATTAAAAGCAAGAAACTCAGAAACATTTCAAAGACGTTGCCTGATGTAACAGGGATGAGTAGTGTAGAACATCTTGCAGATGCTGTACCTTCACTTAATCCCATGAATCATTTTCATAAGTGCCTTGCTTTGTTGTGTTATCTTTACTGGCTTTGAAATGTATGCTAATTTATTTGCATGAAACTGTTCAAAATCTAGATAGACAGAAGACCTTATTTATTATACAACTTTATAATCTCCGACATATTTGCATCTCTAACAGATCTGCATAAAACTGAAAGGGGGATGATACAGTGTGTTGTGTCTTACTTTGAGAGAAATGTTTCAAAAAAGTCTTTGGTATGTTTGGGTTTATCATTGGGGCCATAAATTGTTTTGAGACTATTTAAACCTCGAAGAATTGTTTTTTTAGAGAGTCTGCACTTGGTGCTTTTTTGAGAGCTTCACCAAATTTGACCCTAGGACACTCCTTGCAGAACTGTAGTTCTTAATTTTGACATAATCAAAGGGTACTAGGATATTTGTGGGTTGTCTGCCCTCACGGGCAGCTAGAGCAAGATGACTTTGGAAGTTGGAACCTTTCCCAGCACAAGAATCTTAAGTTAGGATCTTGTGTTAATGAACCAAGGTGAAAGTAAGGAATTAAGGATTTAAGGTTAGTGAGGTTAGTTCTCTTATCTATAGGTGAGGTAAGCTCAGGGTACGCTAGTGCTCATCTATCTGCAGTCTGTCCTTGGATGTCTGAGAAGTGTCTCCAATGAAATAATTTTGCCTGGAGATGACAGTGGCCAGATGCCTGCTAATGGAGATAACTACAGAAAAGCAGACTCCAAGTCTATGCTGGAATAAGATGAACAAAGATCTGACTGTGGGAAAAGGATCTTTGTTTGCATGACTGTTTTCACACATAGCTAAAGGGAAGTTATTCATGTGCCCCAGACGTATAGGGGAAATTGTGCCCAATAAATGATCAATCACGAAGTTAGACGCTCTTAGGAAAAGAATCAAATGGGAAGGCTACAATAGCACATAAGAAATTCATTTCAGAAAACAGCTAATGCATTCAAAAACCAGTATCACAAAAACATCTTGTTTGGCTTCAACATCCTCCAGAGCCCCTGGCTCTAATGGGTCAGCCTTGTCAGTGCCAGCTGAGTTCCTGCGTCATAGTTCTGCAGCTTGAAACATTCCTAATAGTGATAACTTCTAATAAATGTGTAATTACAGAGTCAGCCTTTTCAGAACTTAAAGCAGTTGCCTATTGAACTCTTGATTACGTGTCTATAGTATGGTGTACATATTTTAATTTTCCAAACTCTGAAAAGTTAAAAAAAATTTATTTGCCAAATCTTATTTCTTTGGGTAGCTTTTGGGTTACTTCCTGCAGGTAATGGAGTTTTGTTATACAAAGGACACGTAGGACATTTCCTTACAATGTCCTTCGCTTGTTGCCAAATGATAGAAAAATCTTCAAATATTTGCTATTACCATGATATTGTTTAGAAAATTCTGAGTCTTCTAGTACATTTCCTATTAATATCTGATCAATTTCATTATTACTTTGTGCTAGAGAGCCTGGTAGACCAATATTAGATCTGATATGTGTTATCTACAATGAATGATTTCTATTTCTGCTTATCTGTTGTGGTTGAATAAATATCAAAGTTAATTCTGAAACATCTGGAATAAGTTTAGTGGTTTCAATATGTGAAATTATTATTTCTGCATATTGAGAGTAACTATATTAAGAAGGACAGAAAATCTAATAACACCATAAGAATGGCATACAGCTCTGTTTTTTTTCACTGAATCATATGTTCTTTGAGCCACTTTACTTATTTTTTCCTGACTGATAACCTGACTTTCCTGATTTATTTGCATCAGTATATACTGCAGGGTCTCCAGAAATTGGTGTCCCTTTTACTATATGTGCCGAATTCAATTAGTTCGTTTTATAAACTGAAGTCTCTTGCTTTGAAGATTTTTTTTTTGTTAACCTTGCCCAAAAAAATTACTGCATGCTCTTTACCAATGTTTGTTTTCTGCCCATAATGAGGCAATTTTAGCATTAGTAAAAGGTACCTCAATTTCTTCTGGGTTTATTCCTGCTAATTGATGAAGTTTCATTTTTCATTTCAGAATCAATTCAGAAACCTTTTCTATATCTGTCTTTAATTTTTTACTCTGTATGTATGCTAAAATATTCATTCTAAGATATTATTGTTTTCAATTCAGTCTCAGTCACTCTATTTTTACCAATAAAGACTTAGAAACCAGATGCTGGGTGAAAGAAAACCTGCTAGTCAAGAGAGGCAGAGGATGCAACCAGTTGATCTGTTGATGTCCCAGCAAGAGAGCTTTGACCTATGCCATCTCAAACAAAAACTCTCCCAATCAAATGTCCCTCCCTTCTGTTTCCTTTGCATCTCTTTCTCCATCCTGCTGACTTCCTCACACTCTCTATAGCTTTTTTCCTGTCAACTGGTTGCTTGCTCTGCCTCTTGACCTATGGTTGGTTTTATTTAATCCTGTTTACAATATTCAATCAGAAAGCTCTTGGACTAAAGGTATGTGGCAGGGCTGAGCCAGACCACAGCTAGAAGCAGGTTTTTCTAGTAAATAATACAATCTCAAGGTTCACAGTGTGATCAAATATCCTGTAACACTGGACTGAGAAGTTCCTATCAGTTTAGCAAAACAGACTTCTGTGAATATACGAGAAATTTATCCAAAGAGAATTAACTAAAGGAAAAGCACCATCCTGAATGTGAATGGCAATATAGGCTTGGAGTCTTAATGGAATGAAAAGACTGAAAGAGCCCATGGGCAGAGCTATTCTCTATGAGCTTGCTGGCTGCTAGGATCTGAACTGTTATGGGTCATTCAGAGATTCACCAAGCTGACAATAAAAAAGATTTTGATAAGAAAGGGCTTTTATTTAAAAATACTGGCTAGGACTCTTAAGTGTTTTAGCTCTGAGGGGAAAGACATCCCCAATAGAGGTATTGATGCTATGAGGAGAATGCTTCCCCTGTGGAAATATTGCAGCTCTGAAGGGGAAGGGCATCCTGGCAGTTGGGAGCCAAGGAATTCAACCATGTCACACCACACATCAAACCTCATAAGAGATTTATTGGGAAAGACATGAGAGGATGGCTGCCAGTAGGGAACTGGGCAGGATACAGGCTTTATAGAGGGGCAGAGTTTTACAGATTAGAGATTTCCAAGTGGGGATTGGTGGGATTTCAAGCCAACCCAGTGATTAGTGGGATTTTGAGCTCAAGGATTGATAGGATTTTGAGTTCAAGGCTTGATGGGTTTCATTGGGTTTTCAAACTCAGAAAGGAACTCAAACCTTTTACCATAAAAATGACCAAACGAGAAACTTGTAATTCTTAGGTAAGGCCTTGGCTACTTTTTTTTTTTTTTCCGAGACAGGGTTTCTCTGTGTAGCTTTGTGCCTTTCCCAGAACTCACTTTGTAGACCAGGCTGACCTCGAACTCAAAGAGATCCACCTGCCTCTGCCTCCCGAGTGCTGAGATTAAAGGCATGCGCCACCACCACCCTGGCAAGGCCTTGGCTATTGTTAGTCCAAGGATTTTAAAGCCAAATCCACAAAGTTGCAATTTTGGGTGGTTGAATTAATTCATATCTGGACTGGGTCAGGCAAAGCTTAATTTTTTGTAACAGATGTCTGAGAGGTGCCTCAATTATCCTGAATAAGGAAGCATTTCATACAAAAGCTGAACTAGCAGTTAGCCTGTTAGTCTTGTGACCCATTATCTTGTAAGAATAGCTGAGTCAGTAAAAGAATTCACAACAATCAGAAGTTTTTAAGAATAGCCCTACTGCATCAAGAAATAGTCCATCTTGGGCAAGTTAATTGACAGGGTTCATTCAAGTTGGAGCAACTTCCTCATGACTTACAAGTTAAAAACAATTTTTGTGTTTACAAGTCTTTCGAGCACAATAAATTACCCTCTGAACATAATGGGTAAACATCACAGAACAGTTTGTTTTTTATACCATATCCCTCTACCACAAAGAACTAAAGTCTGTGCCAATATAAATGATAACAAATTCTCATCTTACATTGTCTTCTTGGATGTGTCAGTTACAGCTACAGAAAGTCAATACACAGTTGGTACTGAGAAGAAGAATGTTGCTGTGATTACCTAAGAGAGTGTTTCAGGAGCATTTCTGATGGAGTCATAGGGGAATTTGGAAACTATCAATGCAGAGTAATGAGACCCTACAACGCTGTAGGAAGAGGTTAATAGGAGAATCAGCAGAAACTCAAGATTAGAATTTCAGTAGAAATGTAGAAAGTTGAGATGGCTGTTAATGTCTCAGTGAAGCAAAGAACTTACTTTCAGTTTGTTCATAGTTTGAATTTTTGTGAGAGACTAACTTCAAAGATAACAGATTAATTGATATGGTGGAATTTCAAGGTGATCCAGCATTCAGTCCATGCATGGGTATGGATTCTTTATTTTAACTCTGTTTATAGTGAGAATTGTGAGCAAAAGCCAGAATGAAAACATTTGAAAAACTCACAAATCTGAGTAACATTATTATAAGAAAGCATAGTTTCTGGAGATATTGCTTCCCTTAAAAACAAACCAAATGCTTTATATATGGGCTGCAAGAGATATAGCGTAAGAGCACTTCAGGGAATGGCTGGGCCTCAACCACCACAGTACAGAGCATGGAGACATAAAATCATATGGAATATTTTCCCTTAAGTAGAGTAATGCCAGTGTATTATGCCTCAAATAATCCCCTGAGAAGGTATTTCTCAGATTCAGTGTCCCAAGCAAACAACAGTTTTACAGAGGTGGTCTCATGGTTCCAGGGGCCTTTACTTGAAAGCTGAACTAGCATCATATATGTGCTGCTGATTTTGTAGACATGCAGAATGCAAGGTTACAGGATCACAGAGATTTATACCCAATCTTCACAGGAAGCCCTAGGAAGCCAGACAGTGTAGTTAATGTCAGAACCCCTTTCAGCAGTCCTGAGAGGGTGATAACCCCAAGAAAACCAGGAAACGATTAATGCTAGAAACTTGGGATTTCTGCCAAAGAAAGCTGCAGACCATGTGAGAAAAATCAGTTGTAGAAGAGGACATCTCTGTATGTGTGTATGAGGTTGGAGGCATGAAGGCAAAATCAACTACATTCTAAAGAAAGAGCTACTCAGGCATCCAAGATCCTCCAGCAGGCCTTTGCTCACACAAGTTGAATAACCATCCTTACACTAAATTGTCTTCACTAGAGGTAAGAAAAGCAAGTGAGAGTCCATGTTCCCTGGTTTTATTAAATTAATAAAAATACACTGTGGTGACATTTTATTTGTGCAACCCAATAAAGTTTATCTGATGATCAGAGGAAAAAGCCAACCACTACATTAGACATAGAAGTCAGGCAATGGTAGCACATGCCTTTAATCCTATCACTGGAGAGGCTGGGATCTGTCTGGATCTCTGTGAATTCAAGGCCACGCTGGGGAACAGAGCCAGGCATGGTGACACAACCCTTTAATCCTAGCACTAGCCATAGAGGTCTGGAGGTCTGTACAGATAGACAGGAAGTGACAAAGCTAGACAGGAAGAGGAAATGATGTAGTTGGGCAGAGAGAGGAAATGAGTTAGCAGAACAGAAAGGAATATAGGCATGCGTATACAGGAAGTAGGTCTCTTTGGAAGTTCCAGCGTTGGTGAGGTGAGGTGAGATGAGGTTAGCTATGTATTTTCCTATTCGTCTGATCTCTCAGGCTTTAACCCCAATTTCTGGCTTAGTGTTTTTTGTTTTTGTTTTTGTTTTTTATTAATAAGACCTTTAGCAATTCATCTACAACACACTGAACACATTTACGACATACAGGTGTCAGAGATGCAGGCAGTCACTGAAAAAAATGACTAAACAGCTAAAAATCAACAAAATGCTCATGTTACTTCTTTCCCAACAACACACAGCTCATCTGAGAAGAAATGCTTGCTACATATTGGAGCTAAAAGTAATTACATGACAATTCTGGCTTGAAACCTACTACCAAGTCTGATTTTATAAAAAATGACTTCTACACAGATCCATGGCATCCCTGGCCCTAACCTGCACTTCAACCTACTACTGAAACTGCTACTGAAACTTTATCAGCCTAGTGAACAAGGGTCGGCCATTACTGTTCCTCCCTCCCTTTCACAGTACAGGGTAGAGGGAAGAGAGGGTACTCTACCTAACAGAAAACATAGCATGAAAAGTAGCACTGGAGGTTTATTTGGAGGTCAGTGTCTGGCTCACTAACATGAGACCACTATACCCAGGCAAGATCTTTTAAAAGGAACATTAGGCTAGCATGCTCTTTCCAATGGATTAGACTCAATTTTTGCCTGCATTATTTCCAGGTTTGGGGAGTATTAATCCTTATACTATACAGGTTCCTAAAACTCTGGGACTCAGATTCAACCAAGGTTAGCATCAGCCTCATAGACTAAGAGACTGCCTTCATTAACACTATTTCAGTCTTGTTCAGCATAGTTTTTTAACAAGATTCCGCTGAAGGCAGGATATAGTACTAGGCAAAATATTTTGAATTGGCATTCATAGTCAGGATGGTCAAACCTGAGACAGGGCAGATGCTAAAACCACTTACTGTGATCTAAAATCTGTATTTGAGCTCTTAGGGCCATCTGAGTGTCAGACAGAGTCACACAGCCCCACTCTATGAACATTAATTCCAGCCATTTGAACCAGGAATGGTTGCAGTCCCTCACTACTGTGAGGGCTATTTATTCAGGAAGTAACACAGTATTGTTGCCCTGTAGCTATAGCTATAGTATAGCAACCTAGAGGTAGCTGTTTCCAGGTGATTGTTTCCAGAGCAGAGGCGAATTTTGCAATGCTGAATTACAGGTTTCCAGTGACTGTGGATGAAGACCGGACCCACCACAGTTCCAGGGTGTGGCAAGGACAGACTATCTAGTATACTGAAACACCTCCCTGTCCTTGCCCAAGGAAGAATTAGTGCAAACCTAGATTTGAAAGGCTTGCTACTGCTGCAGTAGTGACAATGCAGTAGTAATCCCTGTAATCTGGATTTAAAACACCATCTAGTGTTGACATACTAGAAGAGACTGGAGACACAGAAAGGAGCCCCTGGCTTGGATTTCATAAAATATGGTCTTGAAGAAAACCAGATCATGAAGATGATACCAGGAGAAATCCTTACACAAAAAACTTGATCATCAAGCACAACAATAAAACCCTGTATAGTTAACACTTTTAAGATTCTTTCATTAGCTTTGCATTGTCCTAAGTTGAGTTTAATTGTGGATTCATACTGAGGTTCTGTGTATATTCAAGTTTTCTACATAACTCTCTTCTGGACTGGAGTTATAGGTGGTTGTGAGCCATCCAATGTGGTTGCTGGGAACTGAACTCTAGTAAGAGCAACAGTCTATCAATTCATAGTCTTTTGGAAGTTACAATTTTCTAAACTGGCTGTTTCTGGAAATCAAAATTCCCCAATAAATATTGGTATACAAGTAGGAGTTGAATTAAGTATCTGTTTATGCTTGTAATATCTTGACACTTTGACCTAGTTTCACACCAAGCAGAGATTTTATTTATTCAAGTCCTTTCAGCCTTTCAGTTAGTCTGATTACTTTCAAAAGTCAGTTTCTAAATCAAGATATCTCTTTTTTTTTTCCAAAGTAACTTTGGAAAATTTGAGAGTGTAGTGGGTAGCCATTCCAGCTTTGGTCTGCAAGTTCCAACCCCTATTGAGGCTTCCGTAACTATCACGCCTACAAGGCGGGGCCAAGAGAGGGCCCTGAAGACCTGAGATCCAGATACATCGCACTCTCTTGTTTCCTGGACCCTGGACGCTAGAGGTAGACCGAGGAGAGTTCTCTAGAGAACACCCGCCGGACTGTGATGCATCTTTCCCAGAACCTGTAACCTACCTATCCCTTCATTTGTAAGTTACGCCACTAAATAAATCTCCCTTTTAACTACATGGAGTGGCCTTAATAATTTCACCAATATGAGAGGGCTCTTGGAATATCCCAAAAGATTTTATCCTCTCTCCATGTCAAAAAGGAGATATTAATCTAAGATTATTGGATGTGCTGAAATTCACAGGAAACAAGAAATGATGTCACACTTTTATTGAGTTGTATAGATAAGACGTGATTAATAAGTGTTCAAGGAATTGTATGAAATGCCTAAAAGTCTAATATATCTGTGTATAATGCTGTTATTCATAATTTTAACTGTTAATAAACACCCAAAGACTATTGGTAAAATAGATAAATACTAAATCATATCAGAAAGACTCAAATTACACATTAAAATCCATCATGTGCCATCTTTTGTGAAATCTACACATATTTAGATAAAATATTAGAGGCAGCAAGGTAAAGTGACAGACACTTAAATCTCAGAAACTGGGAGGTAGTGTCAAACTAGTTTGGTATCAGCCTAGTCTACCTAGTGAATTCTAACCCACAAGGTTTAAATAGTGAGACCTTGTATGCATGTATGCATGTATGTATGTATGTATGTATATGTGTGTATGTATATATATATGTGTGTGTGTGTGTGTATACACATATATCTGTGTGAGAGTGTGTGTGTATGTATAGAGAGAGGGGAAGGGGAGAGAAAGAGACGGCAAAAAGCACTAACCAAGCTAAATCAAAGAAAGAAAGAACCAAGAAGAAATGTTGGAAGCCTATGAACAGTCAGAAATGAGAATCAGGGAGAAGATTCTTAAGAGAATCATCTTGTAACCACATTCATGTCTGAAACCTGGTTCAATTATAGAAATTGTTAGGATCATTGTTTTGCATGCTATTTATTCCTTAATTCTTTAAAATTGTAAGAGTATTAATAATAAATATTATGAAAAAACTTAAATAAATTTTCTTTGTCCTGTAGGATGCAGAGGTACCTAAGGGAAACCCTTGTCTTTCACATGGCCTGTGGGTAAAGGGGGTAGAGAGAAGCTTGCCAAAAGCACCCATGAAAAAGAGCCATGGATGCTCTGATTTTGTATCCACAACTCTCATACATATTACCCTCCATCCTTCAAGAAAAGAGACAACACAAGAAGAAATTGCATGCTGGCTTTTTATTGTGAAGCTGAAGATATAGCTATGCTTCCAGTGGTATACTTTCTTGTACTTATTTGTGTATGAATGACATGAGGTCTTAGTGAGTAGCATAGGCTGGTCTTGAATTCAGTCTCTTGGGTGTTGTGGTGACAAAGGAACAGCATCATGCACAGCTCCAGTGACATAACTTTTGAATGATATTTTCTCATTTCCTGTATACCAAAAAAAAAAAAAGCCAAACAGAGAAAGACCATAGATATGGATTGTTATAACAGAAGGTTTCTGACTCTCACTGCATTCACTAACAAGAATAGCTGGGAGCCTGACTTCATGGCTTTTCCTTTCCTTCCCTCCTCTTCTTTCTTAATAGTGTTTTGTTAGGCATCTAGCACATTATGTTCTTTAAGCTGTAGCTTATACCGTGAGAAAATGAAGGTTAATCTTAGTCAATTTGTCTTTTAGCTGTTATTGAAAATGAAAAGTGACATATTTACAAAGTGATCATTGTTAAATGCAACAGTGGCATTGAAAGGCAGACAACCATCTATGCACAGGGTTTGTCAAATTATGGCATGGTTGCATAATGGATGCTGTACAATTAGGAAAATAGTGAAGATGAAAAAGAAAGCAAGAGATTGAGAAGAATAAAAACAAAGAATTGGAGAAAAAAAGAAGAAAGTTGGGAAGGGGGAAAAATGAAGGAAGGGAAAATACAGATAAGAGTTTTAAAGCTCAAAGAAACTTCATGATTAGCCAATGGTCCTTTGGTGCAGAGAATGAAATTTGAATTGAAGTATTTCTACTTGTTTTTGATATATGCTATTTCTGATTTTTTTCCAATTCTAGCCAGTTTGCCAACTATTAAACCATATAAGGATATTTTATGTAGTCTGATGGGTCATTAGGCATATTTTAAGGGACCCCGGGGTGGGTGGAATCCTGTAGATTAGCAGTAAACAAAGAAGTGACAATGCATGCTTGATAAGCTTAATTGAAGACCCTTAAGCATTAATATGACTTAAATACTCACAGAAGGCCCTGGCTTCTAGGAAAATAAAGTTTTCATTTTTTCAAAACATCCCTATTGAGTTACTAACATGTAACTCAATACTAACCCTGTTGGACAGTATTCTTACTTGAGTCCACTGTTGGACATTGTTTCTACTTCAGTCCACTGTTGGATATATAGCTACTGAAGAGAAAAATTTTGAAAAATATTAAAAATAGAAAGGACTAGCCAAGAGGATGGAATAATTTAGATATGAGAAAAACTGAGCAGGTAATCTAATATTTAGGGTAAAAAGACTACACTGAGGAGGGGAAATGGACCTCAGAATCATGTCCCTCCTCTTTGGCTTTTCCTGTGGAGTCAACAGGTTTTTAGCCATAAGGTGTAAAAGGTAGGAGGGAGAGCAAGTGGCCAGTCTATGGGCCAGGTCTTAAACAACTTGTAGGCAGTCTCAGCAGTTCCAGGGGAGGAGCTACAGATGGCAGGCTTTCTCAGGGGTGAGGTCTGGAATGGGAGAAGTGAAAGCAGAGCTGAGTTTCCCAACAAATATGTATTCATTTCACCTAGAAAATGATTTTTGCATATAAAGAGAATTGGTGAAAAGGCCGCTTTAAAGGTTTAGAAACCACAAGTACATATGAAGTTTCCATCTGAGAGACTGAGGCATAACAGAGGGGTTGAATTACTTGTATTTCCAATGCAAGATCCTTAATTTGTAATTAGACATTTCAGATTCAAGTACAATACACTAATAAATTGTCTTACTAAAATATGTTTACAAATTGATGTTTCCAACCTGTAAAAAGGAATTAAAAAATACTTAGACTTTGATGTGGTGGTATATGCCTCTAATCCCAGCACTTGGAAGGCAGAGGCTGGCAGATCTCTGAGACTGAGGCCAGTATGGTCTACAGCACATGTTCAAGAACAGCCAAGCTTAGGCAATGAAGCAAGCGGACCATGTTTGAGCCCTAGCAAGCAGTAGAACTTGGCAGCTTTGGCAATGTGTGTCATTTTAAAAATGATGAGCAGCACTGGTTACCATGCGGAATGGTCATGAGGCACAAGCCATGACAAAACCCAGTATTAGAACTTTATTAGGAGGAGCAGGGGGAAAAAAGAACCAGGTCTGGGAAGAAGCACATGCAGAGAGCAGAGAGAGGTTGTAGCACGAATCTTAAAAGGTTCTTATTAATAAAAAGAAACCTGGTATTGGGGTGAACTCTGAAAGATCAGAGAAGTAGAACAAGCCACAGCTACCTCACCTTGCCAATTCCTCAGCTGATCCTGCTTCCTCAGACTGGAAGCCTCTGAGTCCTCATCCAAATGAATCTCAGCTGAACTGCTGCTCAAAAGCCTAAAAGTTTAACCAGCTCCAGTTCCTGGTCCTCACACCTTATATACCTTTCTGCTTTCTGTCGTCACTCCCCGGGATTAAAGGCTCACCTCCTGGGATTAAAGGCATGAGTCACCATGCCTGGTTGTTTCCAGTGTGGCTTTAAACTCACAGAGATCCAGATGGATCTCTGCCTTAGGAATTCTAGGATTAAAGGTGTGTGTGCCACTATTTTCTGGCCTCTGTATCTAGTGGCTGTTCTGTTCTCTGACCCCAGATATGTTTATTAGGATGCACAATATATTGGGGAACACAATATCACCACAAGAGATAGAGATAGTAGGGGGAGGAGAGAACAGAGAAGAGAGAGGAGGAGTCTGTGTCCAGCTTTTTAAGGATTCCTGTGCATATGCACAGGTGGGCTTATGGAGATAGACCACACATTTGCTGATTGCATGACCACATGGCATGGTTTTGTACAACTGTGCAGCACAGAGATGACGTAAGATGTAAGACCCCTTACTTAGTTGCTGAACTGCGCATGTGCGGTCATGCAGCTGGAGTAGTGGCAGAATCCTAACAATGTGGATCTGGAGTTAAGGATAGAAGGAAGGGGCTATGGAGTTTGCCTCTGAGCATAAGGGAAGTCATGGAGGCCAGGCATCTGTCATGAGTTTCCCTGAAAGGAGCCCCAGTGAGTCCATTTTCTGAAGCTGTGAAGTTGAAACCTGGACTACTTTGGAGATTCCAGGATTTTAGAAATACCAGAGCCAGCTGTGATATATTTGTCAGGCAAAGCTGCTAAGTGGGAGTGAAAACAGCCCAGGAGTCATAGGCACATCCTGTCAATAAAGCTGAAAGGAGTTGGAGATCTGAAGAACATTTTGACATCAGACATGGAGATGCAGAGTGTGGAGTTTGCCCAGCTGGTTTTTGGCCTTGATTTGCTCCAGTATTTCCTAGCTATGCTCCCTTCCCTATGTTTTGAAACAGTAAAATAGGTTGGATGTGTGTGACTGGTTCTTTTTTTTAATTTTGATTTTATTGGGATTACAGTTAAGAGATTGTATAATGTCAATGTTTCTTACAGCTGGGTAATACTCCATTGTGTATATGTACCATATTTTCTTTATCCATTTCTCCGATGAGGTACATCTAGGTTTTTTCCAGGTTCTGGAAAAATGCTGTTATGAATAATGGTGCTATGAACATAGTTGAACAAGTGTCCTTGTGGTATGATTGTGTATCCCTTGGGTATATTCCTATGACTAATATCATTGGGTCTTGAGGTAGATTGATTCACAATTTTCTGAGAAGACATTACACTGATTTCCAAAGTGGCTGTACATGTTTGCACTCTTACCAGCAGCGGAGGAATGTTCTGCTTATTCCACATCCTCTCTCACATAACAAGTCCTAAGTTTTTTTTTTAATCTTAGCCATTCTGACAGGTGTAAGATGGTATCACATCGTTTTAATTTACATTTCTCTGATGACTACAAGGATGGAACTAGAAAAATATCATCCTGAGTGAGTTAGCCCAGATTCAGAAAGGCAAATATGGTATATACTCATTCAGAAGTAGATACTAAATGTAAAGCCATGAATAAACCGACTACAACCCACAGATCCAGAGAAGCTAGGTTACAAGGAGGACCCAAAGAGAGAAGCATGGATAGCCCTAGAAAGGGGAAATAGATGATAACTCCTGGGTAAACTGGGGGTAGGAGAAGAGGGGAGGGTTTGGAGGATGAGAACATGAGGGAATGGGATGGTCAAGTTCGGGGAGGGACAGAGTGGGAGAGCAATGAAAGAGATATCTTGATAGAGGGAGACATTATGGGTTTAGGGAGAATCCAGGTACTAGACAATCTCCTGGAACCCACAAGTATGACCCCAGATAAGACTACTAGCAATAGTGGAGAGGGTGCCTGAACTGTCCTTCTATAATTAGATTTGTGAATACCCTAACAGTCATTAACTGATGGAAGCAGATGCAGAGACCCACAGCCAAGCACCAGCATGAGCTCTGGGAGTCCAGTCGAAATGAGAGAGGAGGGATTATATAAACAAGGGGGGTCAAGATCATGATTGGTAAATCTACAGAGAAAACTGAATCAAACTTGTGGGAACTCAAGAACTCTAGACTGACAACTGGAGTCTGCATGTGACCAAAATAGGCCCTCTGCATGTGGGAGACAGTTCTGTAGGTTGGTCTGTTTGAGGGGTCCCTGGCAGTGGGATAAGGATCTATCCCTGGTACATGAACTGGCTTTTTTGGAGCCCATTTCCTATGGCAGTATGCCTTTCTCAACCTTGATGCAAGGGGGAGGGGCTTGGTTCTGCCTCATCTGAAGGTATCACGCTTTGTTGATTCCCCATGGGAGATTTTACCCTTTTGGATCAATGGATGGGGAATAAGCCAGGGAGAGATGGGGTTGGTGTAAGGAGGAGGAATGGGAGGGGAAACTATGGTAGGTATGTAAAATGAAAAAAAATTAAAGAAATTTAATAAAAAAGAAAAGAAAGAGATTGTTTGAATCTCAGAAGAGACTTTCAACTTTGGACTTTTAAATGTTTTTGAGACTGTGATAGAATATGGAGACTTTGAAGTTGGACTAAATGGCTACAAGCTTTTGGGGGTCAGGCAGTAAAATCTTTTGGTTTGAAAGAAATTGTCCCCTACAGGGAGTGGCACCATTGGGAGCTATGATCATCTTGGAGTAGGTGTGGTCTTTTTGAAGGAAATGTGTCTCTGTGGACCTTTTAGGTATCATATATGCTCAACATACTGCCCAGTGTGACAGATCACCTCCTGTTGTCTGCATATCAACATGTAGCAGCTCTGTATCCAGCACCAGATCTGCCTGAATGCAGCCAAGTTCCCCATCATGAAGATAACGGACTAAACCTCTGAACCTGTAAGCCGCCACATCAATTAAATATTTTTCCTGTGCAAGGCTTGCCATGTTCTATCCATTAGCCTGCAAATTTCATGCTTAGCATGATTAGGAACATTACCAGGACCCAATACTTAACTATAAAGTTAACAGGAGAGAAAGACACAAGTAAGGAGAAAGGACGATCTTACCGATAGGAATGCATTAAAACGGGCATTTACTAGAGTTTCCTACAAGGCATAGTGCAGCTTTGTGTGAGAGTTTATGCACATTTCTTTATTTCTGACCACATTAAATACAATATCTGTGAGATTTCCATTCTTCATAAGGTTGGTAGATAGACAGCCTATTTTTTGCACTCCAAGAAACTATCAAATGATGAAATGAAGCTCCTTCATATGATAACCTCATAAGTATAATTTCTTAAGGTATATATGTGTAATTTTACTCCCATCAGCGAAACATCTCAAAAACTGCTAAGAGGAAACTCTTAATTATATAAGTAAACAGACATACACATCATGGAATCTAACCCTCAGAACTACAAGCCAAATTAAATGCTTTCTTTTATAAGTTGCCTTGTCCACGGTGTTTTATCACAGCAATAGAAAAGTAACTAAAGCAAAGGATTCCAACTTCCAGAAGTCAGTATTTATTTAAAAGCAGAAAGCCTGACCGGAGAGTGTTACAGAAGGGTTTGCTACTAAAAACACATTACCTAAAAATGAATTTGCAGATTCAGTCATACAGAATTAGCAACATCTGTGGTCCAGGGAGGCCAGGATCCCACTTGAGCTGCAGCAGAACTTATTAGTGTTGTCTAAGGTGTACTGGTTTTGTAGGCACAAAAGATGCAAGATTGAAGGGTTACTGATCCTCAATTTTAGAAAGATGATGAGGTGAGGCAATGCAATCAAGTTTGGAGTCTCTGCAGGGAGACCCTGGGAGACTATTGCATGGAACTGTGAAGGTGAAATTACATTGGCTCTGTGTCTCTTATGCTAAACATGCCAGAAATGTGCAATTTCTGACTCAGAAAGCTTTAGGAATGGAGTGGAGCCAGGTCAAGAGAAAAACTCCTCTTCCCTCAGGCAACAGAGCTCAAGAAGTGGAGTTATGCAAGTCTTTGAAGTCCAGATGATGATATCATAAGCCCAGAGACCACATGATTCCAACTCAGATTCCAGGTAGCCAGGATGGAGCTGTAAGAATTTAATGAATTTATGTATTTTGGTCTTTTTTGGTGCAATCTTTACCTATCATGCTCTCACTCCTTCCTTTTGGAATGAGAATGTTCATTCTGTTCACTCTATGTTAAACTTATGTAGTGTGTGATTTGATTATTCAGGAACTCATGGCAAAAAATATACTTAGTCTCAGAAGAGACTTCATTCTTATACTTTTTCTTATTATTTTATTTTTAAGAATTTCATTCATGAATATACTCTACATAATTTCCACAATACCACAATAAAAAAAATATAGGCAGGCAATGGCTGGTTGTAGATGTAACCAACCGCCTTATTAAATAAGAGACACAGAGCCAATGTAAAGATGAAAGCCAAAGAGGTCAGAGCTAAGAGTCTTACCCGCTTTTCCACCAGCTAGCCTCTCCCGCCAAGAGACCTCTCCGAAAAGGGGAGTTACTTCCTGTGCGTTTCTCTTATAAAGAGTTCTTGTTCTGCCTTCTCATTGGTTGTAAACCCAACTACGTGACTGCCTCGTCACTGCCTCTCTGTACAGACCTCCAGGTCTTCTATGGTTGGTATTGAGATTAAGGGCATGTGTCTCCAATGCTGGCTGTATCCTTGAACACACAGAGATCTACCTAGTTCTGCTTACCAAGTGCTGGGATTAAAGGCATGCACCACCACCGCCCTGGCTTTCGCTATGGCTTGCTAATAGCTCTGACCCCTAGGCAACTTTATTTATTAACATACAAATAAAATCACATTTCAGTACAAATAGAATACCACTATAGCTGGTGATGGAGGGAAAGAATATTTTTTTTCTCCTGAGATGAATCATTTTCCAATCCAAAATGATCAACCGTATACTCATATACAAATGAGCAATGCTAAACGGACTCAGTAGTGTGTGTGTGTGTGTGTGTGTGTGTGTGCGCGCGCGCGCGCGCGCCCTGTGGTTATTGCTCTGTATAAATAAAATGCTGATTGGACAGTAGCCAGGCAGGAAGTATAGGTGGGGCAAGCAGACAAGAGAATTCTGGGAGGTGAAAGGCTGAGGCAGAGAGTAGCTGCCAGCCGCCACCAAAACAAGTGACATGTAAGGTACGGGTAAGCCACGAGCCACGTGGCAACTTGTAGATTAATAGAAATGGGTTAATTTAATATATAAGAACAGCTAGTGAGAAGCCTGCCATGACCATACAGTTTATAAGTAATATAAGTCTCTGTGTGTTTACTTGGTTGGGTCTGAGCAGCTGCGGAACTGGCGGGTGAGAGAGATTTGTCCTGACCATGGGCCAGGCAGGAAAACTCTAGCTACATGTATGTGTGTGTGTGTGTGTGTGTGTATGCAAAATATAAGTATCATGAGGAGATTATGATTCTAAGAAGCTTCTTTTTGCCACTTATACTTTTAAACAACATAATTGTTAAAGACTGCAGGCTTTTGAAGCAGAGCTGAATGCAAAGTACATTGTGAGGTATCTATATATCTATTGCAACAAAAGGTAGAAGATTTAGGGTTAAAAAATGTGATAGGGTTTAAACTTGAAGGGATCTATACTCACCTTAGAAAGAAATTTCTGATCCCTGGGACACAACCAGTTCCTGGGAACCCCCACCCAACTCTGTCCCAGTTGCCGACCAGCAGGCAAAACTCCTGTGGAAAGGCCTCCCTCACCAAAACCCCCCACATGACCCTGCAATCTACATGCCCTGCCCCAGTACCCATCCACCTAAGACCCCAGCAACTTCCTGAGTCAAGGAAACCAGACTGCAAGCTCTCATTGCACTGAGTAACTTCCTGAGGCACAGAAACCAAACTGCCAGCTCTTATTGGACAAAGAGCTCTCATTGGACCAAGAGTAACCTTCTGAGACAGGGAATCTGCCAGCCCTCATTAGACCAAGAGTGGCTTTCTGAGACATAGAATCTTCTACTTCTCATTGGACCAAGAGAGGCTTCCTGAGACACAGATTCTGTCAGCTCTGACTGGATCAAGAGCCCTGATAAGACCAAGAGTGGCTCTGTGAGTCACAGAATCAAGCAACTCCCTGAGATACAGAATTTGTCTGCTCCAACTAGACCAAGAGCTAAGACTGAACCCAAAGGGGCTCCCTGAGACACAGACACAACAAGCACAGAGTGGAACAACAGCAACTTGCTCAGACACAGACACCTCTTATACCTATTAGAGGAGGAGATGGGCAGATGTCAAGGCAAAAATGCATAAAACAACATAAAGAGCAATACGACATCACCAGAATCTTGGTCTCCTCGAACAGCAAGACCTGAACATCATAATATAGAAGAAGCAGAAGAGAGTAACCTTAAGAATAGCATCATGAAGATGCTGAGGC
>CABHPR010113009.1:29120-40234 GCA_902168415.1 Peromyscus melanophrys | reverse complement strand
GCTGGAGTCTGGGTCTCTGTTATCCTTGTTTTTGTTTTTTACTTATTCCGATTTCTTTTTCTTTCTTCCTTTTAATGACAAAGAATTATTGCTGACGTTGGGGCACTGCATCTTTTCCAGGCCTATCATTTTATCATGTGACGAAAGTCTGAAGACACGGGTGCCATGTACAAACAGTGCATTCTGATGCCTTTGGGCTGTTTGTGAATTATTGGCTAAGGATTTCTTCAATTGCTTTTCAAACATAGTTCATGGATTGGAAATATTAAGAAATCTCACTTTCGGATGTTCTTACTGTTTGTACCTCCTTGCTAATTTGGAAAAGAGTAATATTGCAAATATAGAAGAGCATAGAAAACTATATAACAAAACAATGTCCCGTAGTTTAGCTACACATTTTCATTCTCTGTTTTTGTTGACAGATGTGATTCTGTTTAGTATTTTACTCTTAGAAATAGCAGGGCAAAGAGCGACGTACCCAGGTCTCTTTGGTTAACACCATGAGAGTGTCTAAATCTCCTGTTCTTAGTAGGTTGGTGGAGACATAAATGTGTATCTTCAGTGTTATTAGATAATGACCAATTTTCCCCACCATTATGCTAATTTATAACTCCACCAACAGTTTATAAGAGATCATTGCTTCAGATTCTGGTCGGCTCTTGGCACTGTTGAAGTTTATTGTTGAAGTTTATTTCTGATTTGATGAGCATGACATGGCATCATGGCATGGTATTAATTTACATTTTGTAGATTACTGGTTGGGATGAATCTTTTCACTTGCTTAATACATCTGTTTGTATTTCTTTCTCTTCATATTCTTGGCATATCTTTACACTGATTTTTTTCCTGATTTTTCTGAGTGTTTGTTCAATTCTGGTACCACTCCTTGGTGCTTATATTTGCCATATCTCATTTGGAACATGCCGTTTAAAAAAATTTGACCATAATTTAAAAATTCAGTCATCAATATAAGTGTTTCCTTTTTCTTTTTCTTTTTTAAATTCAGTTGGGTCTTATTCTGTTGCCCAGGCTGGTCTCAAACCTTTAACCTCCAGTAATCCTTCTCAACCTACTGAGTAGATGGCGCTACTAGTGTGTCCCAAACCCAGTATATTCTTTATATTTTTGTTGTTTTTGAAAAAGAGTCTTAATATTTAGAGACTAGAAGTTAGACAGACAGAGGTAGAGGTGCCCATGGCTGGGCAGTAAAGGTGGCGAATTTCCAAGATGGTCATCTTCTTCCTCAACCTCCTGACTTGTGACACGAGGCCTTGTAGGCTTTTGTCTCCCATCAGCAGAGGCCTTCAGTGTTCAGCATTCACTGTCCCAGTGGTTTTTTCAAATAGATTTTAGGCTCAATTTTTCAAATTCTACAGGATCTCTCTTGAGATTTTGTTTGGAATTATATGGGCTTTATGTATAAAGGGGAGCAAAATGATAATCTTTATAGACTAACTCCTGCTCAAGGATTCCATGTTTTTCTTCCTTTGTTTTGAACAGCTTCTCAATCTGCAGATTATGTTCTATAATTACCTCCCCTCCCCCAACCAGGCCAGTGTTACCCAGCTTTAAAAATACCATCTCTAGGGGCTGGAGAGATGGCTCACTGTTTAAAAATGCTTGCTGCTCTTCCAAAAAGCCCAAGTTCAATTTAGAGAGCCCCTGTAGGGTGGCTCAGAACTGCAAAGAACTCCAACTCTAGAGGATCTGATGCCCTCTCTGGCCTCTGGGCACCTGCACACATATAGCATATACTTGCTCTCATACACATGCATTTTAAAACATCTTTAAAAAATACTGTTTCTTGATGGAGAAATGGCTCAGCCATTAAAGGCTAGGCTGACAACCAAAAAATGCAATTTCTTTATATTTTACAGTTTTTACTGTTATTATAAATGGAAGCTTTAAAAAGTCCTCCCCTCCCTCCGTCCCTCCCTCCCTTCCTTCCTTCCTATCTATAGAATTTCACTAATTTAATCCTGGCTGACTTGTGACTCACTCTGTACACCAGGCTGCCCTTGAATTCATAGAGAATTGCCTTCTTTGGTCTTTTGAATGCTGGGATCAAAGATGTGCACCACTGTACCTGGCCACAAAACTCCATTTTTAATTGTTACTGATAAATAAGAATACTACAGATTTAATATGTTGCTCCATTTTTTCAACATTGGAAATCTGCTAAACTTTCTTAGAAATTGTCTACAGATTTTCTTAGAGTTTTCCAGCCTCCCCCCCATAATAATATTGTACACAAAGTAGTAAGTACTTGTGCTTACTCCTTTCCTATTCTTAAATCGTTATTTTACTGGGCTGGTCAAGCTTTCAGTACAAAGGCAAGCAGAACCAATGATAAATACATTCTTGTTTCTTGCCTAACTTTGAAGGCAATGCTTCTGACTCTCTATTAAGAAATCTAAGATTGACTCTGAGCTTTGAGTATATATCCTTTCAGGTTAATTATGTCTTCTTTATAGCATCATGCTCCTAGTTTAAAACAAGTTATGGATAGGATAAATATTAGCAAGTGTGTTTTTTTAACTCTTACTCTTCATTTTTACATTTTTTTTTATAAATAATAGATAGTTATTTTAAAGACACTGCTTGGTTCAGCTTGACAATATTTTATTTGGGTTTTTATGTCCATGATGATGAGAGTAAACTATAATTCTCCCTTGATTTTGAATCAAGGTTATTTCTTGATGTGAAGTGAGTTGGGTACCTGTGCCCCTCCCTCAAATTAGTAAAGCAATTAGTATAAGTGTCAGTGGATCTGTTCTCTCTTGAACTTATCTCTTTGTAAAGATATTTGAGTCTAGGGTTGTATTTTGCATGGTTGAACATAATCTATTAATAACTACTATTATGCATCCAAATGTCCTTTAAATTCTTATTTGCTATAGAGAATCATGTGCATATATGTGGACATGACATTATTCAAATCTCTATATGACACAACTTTTATTTATTATTATATTTATTATTTATGTATTAAACTAAAGATTATACATATTGTTTATGAGAGGGATTTAGCCCAGGGGATTAGTTTAAATTCTGAACCCTTTAACATTTGGAACTTCTTAGACCAAGTATGTAAGGGTGAGTACAAGTAGGGTACTCGTTCAGTGCCAGTTTACCTGTTCTTTTAAACATGTAGAGCTTGTCAAAGTTATATGAGCTGACTAATCCTATTAGGCACAAGTGAGTTGGAGTCTAGAAGAAAGGTCATATGCACAAAATCTCAAGGTGAGTGTGTAGGAAATTTGAGATTTATACTGTCCTGAAGGAAAGCTGGGCTCCTTCTACATCTTTACTGGGAAATGAATGCTGATTCCAAACCTGTTTTGAAAAATAAGCAATTATAGCCTTTTATTGTTATTACTTTTTGATATTGAGGCATGTGATATAGGACTGTCAGAGAATTGACCAGGTAAATATAAATACTACAGTGGCTCTTATGTACTGTTACATAGCTTGTATACTGCACACCACTAGGGGGCACCATCCACATGGGTTACAAAGTGATGATGCCTCTTTGGATTTTTACCACATGATGGCATTTGATACTGCAGATAGGAATGTCTAGGTTCTGAAGAAACAAAGAAGCCATTCTAATGGGGCTACACTCACTTTACAGTTAGCTAATAATGATGATGATGATAATAATAATAATAATAATAATAAATTGCAATGTTGGTCTGAGTTTTAGGATTCCTACTAGCAATACAGAGTGTGAGGCATGTTCAGGGTACATCCTGTAACATTCATGGTTTTTATTTGTTATCCCCATTTTGTTTTATTATGTAAAAGTGAGAAATGTATTTCAGACTAGGAAAACCTCTTAGCCTCCAAATTTTAATTGGGCATTGGCTGTAGTATTAAAGAAACTGTTTGAAAAGGAAACACAAGATTTGACGATTACCTTATGGAAGAATTCTTGCAAGGGAACAGAAGAAGGGAGCAAATGTTCTCTCAAAGTACTGCAGACTTTTTTCTTGTTTAATTATTATTTTTCCTTAGCTTAATGCAATTTGGAGTTCTAGTAATTAAAGGTAAATGGTACATAAGGTGAATATGATTATCTGTTTACTTGTGATGTTAGCTTTGGGAATTGTGAGCATACTAATAAGATGGAATTTCATTAACAAACACTTTATAGACACTAAGAGTAACAGAAGTGTTTTTCCCATTGTTTATTTCTGGCCAGTATCATGTCTATTATATTTTATGTTCTGAATGCAAAACTGCAGTATTTGGTATTTCTCTGACCCATTTATTCTTCTGTGCTTGTTTCTATGTTTTTCTTTTCTTTTTTTCCCCAAGACAGGGTTTCTCTATGTAGCATTCGAGCCTGTCCTGGATCTCACTCTGTAGCCCAGGCTGGCCTCAAACTCACAGAGATCCTCCTGCCTGTGCCTCCTGAGTGCTGGGATTAAAGGCATGTGCCACCACCGCCTGGCTGTTTCTATGTTTTTCAACTGCAGTTTTCTTTTCTTTCCCCAGGAGAAATTTTTTTCTTCGAATCCCTTTCTTCCCAGCAGTATCCATTCTCCCTGCTGGCGGTCAGTTCCTTTTCTATCAAAGTCATTTCAGTCATTGTTCTTTACGGCTCTGAAAGGAATAAATAAGAGCTGGTCTTGAATTATTATTTCTCTTTGAAGCAAGGAGAATGCAGAATATATTAAAATTCACTTTAATTTAATAAACTTCCTCCAAATACATTCAGTTTTTCTATTACCATTAAAATTTTTATTTACACTGTCACTTTTACTTTATAATAGATTATGAAAACTTTGAACATTTTTCATGATATGCACACATGCCACTTTTCTTTTTTGGACTCACTTTTATATAAATAATGTCTGTAACTGTGGCAAAATTTCTGATATTTCAAAAACAAAAGTGTTACTGAAATATTTCTATTCAGTGAAGAAAAGCTAAAAAAAAAAGTCAACATTTTCTCCTTGGAGTTAAAAAACTATTGCATAGATTCCCAGGGAATTCTTGGAGTTACCCTTAAACACCACACTCCTATGCATCTGTGCATAGGTTCCTCAACTTATGTCTTGAAGGCTAAATCGCTGGACCACTGACACATTTCCCCAGAATAACCATAAATGGTGGAGAGTGGTTATGTCTCTTTACAGACTCTGGCATTCTCATGTTGGTATGTATCATCATGCCTAATTTCTATGACCAGGTTGCTTAAATGAGTTGGGCATCCTATGACAGTTAACAGGGTGAGATGAGTGGGATCTGTTGTAGGGAGTGACCTTGAACTTAAATGTGAAGGGGAGTGTGAAGGAAGGGTGTCACAGTGAAGTTAGTTGGCCACAGCAAATGTATATAAATTTAGCAGACTTTAGTTCCTTTAAAAAAGGACCTAAAGGATACAGAGATTTACTGTCTCATAAAGAAATCCAAGAAGGTAGGAAGTGCAGATACATCATGTCTTCTTCATTCTTCGGCCTACCTGTTTTCCAAGTCTGACCCCATGCTCCCTACCTCGTCTTATTTACCTCATGGTGCTCTAGAATTTGGGTCAAGGACATCCTTTCCCTATTCCTCTTTCTTTCTCTATTACACATTTCTGCTGTATTGATTATCTTTTCTACCCACATCTGAATACTCTTCCTGGAGGCAACTGCATTGGAGCTCTCCATTTCTATTTTGTGTAGTTAAATTGGGGGGTGGTGAACAAAACACATTTATGAATCAAAGTGTATTTTGTTTCCCTCTGGGTCCGAGGCAAATAATACTCAAAGCTTTTTAAGTTGTTATAACAGCAGTACTCAGGATTCCTATGTTTGTGAAACTGGCTTTGGTCTGCTGGCATTCCGCCTTGACTCCTAACCTAAATTCTGTAGCTCTGATTTTTAAGTTTGCTCTTCACCTGAAAGTTGAATTCCAGAGTCCCTTCATTCTGTTTAAAATGAAATCTCAAAACCCAATAATTAAAAGAAACTGTTATTTCTGGTTTAATCTTTTATAAAAGGATCAATAGTAAATTATTGATGAGTTATTCATGTCTTGTTCAAGACATTAAAATGCTGGGAAAGTGGCAGCTAGATCAATATCTTTATTTTTACTTGACTGACTTGGTTGGAGGAGATTTCAAGCTCAGTCAGTTTAACTCAAGTAATGTGTGGTAAGGGGAGGACTCATGCCATGAGAGCTAGATGGCATGTTAGGATCCAAGGCAGATCTAGACATTTGGGCAATAGGTGTTTGTTGATTTTGGGTTACTTTACTTCACCAGTGCCTACGCCCATGTCTCCACTGTCCAACGGTGTTCCTTACGCTCTGTTCCTCTCTGCTCCGATGCCTTCTGCTTACTCAAATTCAGCTTTCACATATTACTCTATCCTGTACTCTTCTATAAACCTTTCTTGGCCTTTTCTGATATTTATCTATATATCTCTACCTATGTATGAGTTTATAGATACATATAATATATAACAAGTTTTAAATTCCAAAGTAGCAGTTGATTTTTTTTGCATATCAAAAAGTATATTGTAGACTACTGACTAGACTGTGAATTGGCTTCTGTGAGCCAAGCGTCCCCTTGGTCCAATCATCCAAGGCTACCTTAACTTTGCAGTGGGCTGCCTTAGGCTTGTCACTGTACATAAGCTGTAAGCTTGGGGCAGTTTCTGTTTGAAGAGGCTGCTGGCAATGTGGGCACAATGTGTCACACCCTCTGTTTTGTAGAATCTCTAATTTCTTATTTATATATACATAATTAAACGTCTAACCTAACCATTGTTTACAACAATAACTTACAAGTACATGATTCTGATGTACTTCAACATCCATGAAACAAATTACATTCAGTAGAGTTTTGGTGTTAAGTGAATTTTACTGTATTCCATTAACTTGAAAATTGATAATTTCTCTATGTAGTTTGTCTTAATTAGGACTAACAATTTGTGTCTGTCAGGACACACTGATCCCCAACAGCAATCAGTCATTTCTGTGGTAAGAGATCTTGGAGTTTTAGAGCTATGTCCACCCAACCCCATTTTCTTGGGATGTGAAAGAACAGATGGTGAAGGACTTCTGCACGTTACCATCCAGGATCTTGTACTGTGTTTTAAGTTAGTAGTTGGAGTCAGTCACATTCCATTGATGAACAATTAACTGTTAAAATGTACGCTCATGTTAGGAAGAAAGGTGTGGTCAGCTCAGTATGATGAACTTTCCTTAGAAGCAGTCATAGAAGCAGAGGTGATCATACAGGAAGAATCTGGAGGTTTCCACACATCGATTTAGTAATGGCTCTTTAGGATACAAGTTGTTTAATTATAATGCAATTAAATTTCTAGAAGTAAATACTTCATAGTTCTTACTATCATACTTTCCCTGTCCAACCTTAATAAACTTGCTGGCTACTGTCAGCTATGATAACATGGTGCATATGGGTTGTTCAGTAAGTAATCAAAAGACTTATATTATGCAGAATTTAGTCTATGATCACAACTTAATTAAGTGATCCATAAACAAAGAAACACTTCAGAATTCAGGGAAAAAACAACTCACTGTAAAAAAAATGCCAATCTGTCTAGGAATAATTCATAAGAGCAATGAGCAAATAAAACTGAATGTTAAGGAAAATACAATATCATAATTTGCAGAATGTAGCTGAAACAGGGCTCAGAGATCCATTTCCTTTTTTGGTTTTAAAATTTATTTCTAGTTTTCAAGACAGGGTTTCTCTGTGTAGCCCTGGCTGTCCTGAAACTCGCTCTGCACACCAGGCTGGCCTCATCTCAGAGATCTACCTGCCTCTACCTCCCGTGTGCCACCATGGCTAGAGTCCATTTACATTTTTAAATGGTTATAATAGAAGAGTTCTTTCAGTTCAGTGATCTGGGCTTCTACCATCAGAAGTCAGAGAAAGAAGAACCCAATATAAATGTAAAGAAATAATAAAGACCAGAAATAAATGAAATTAAAATCAGACAAACATTATATAAAGTCAATAAAAACCCCAAAGCTGGTTCTTTGAAAATACAAATAATGGTTATAAACATCTGACTAGACTCAGCAAGACAAAGATAAGAAGTCAACCAGTGTCCAGACTGAGAGGGGGAAATCAGTGCAGACACTGCTGTGTGAGAGCAGTGCGTGTTTACCAGCTTTATGTCACCATACACAGTGGTATTCACAGCCTTCCTGAGACTGTGACCCCTTAATACAGTTCCTCATGGTCTGGGGAACTCCAACTATAAAATTATTTCATTACTACATCATAACTGTAATTTAGCTAATTGTGAATCATAATGTAAACATCTGATATGCAGTCTATCTGATATATGACCCCCAGAGGGGTCATGACCCACCGGTTGAAAACTGCTGGTTTAGATGAAGCAGACATGCTGTGGGATGGTCTGTATGTCAAACGTGTTGCTTATTGGTCAATGAATAAAACACTGATTGGCCAGTGGTCAGGCAGGAAGAAGTATAGGCGGGACAAGGAGGAGAGAATTCTGGGAAGTGGAAGGCTGAGGAGACACTGCCAGCCGCCACCATGAAAAACAGCATGTGAAGATGCCGGTAAGCCACAAGCCATGTGGCAAGGTATAGATTTATAGAAATGGATTAATTTAAGATATAAGAACAGTTAGCAAGAAGCCTGCCACGGCCATACAGTTTGTAAGCAATATAAGTCTCTGTGTTTACTTGGTTGGGTCTGAGCAGCTGTGGGACTGGCGGGTGAGAGAGATTTGTCCTGACTGTGGGTCAGGCAGGAAAACTCTAGCTACACAGACAAATCCCTGAAAGATTACCAAATTACCAAATGAACCAAAAGATAATTAAAATGATTAGTATCTATTAAAGCACTCGAATTCATAAATTGAAATTTCATTAAAAAACCCTATAAAGCATAAAAAAGGAAACACACTCAACTTTACAAAAGCTACTTCTAGAAAACAAAAGGCCAAACCCACAACACAGAGCTCATAATATTAACCAAGTTTCAAAACCAGATATTACAGAAAAGGAAAGTACAGATCAATATGACTTATGAGATAGACATGCAAATCCTTAACAAAATATAAAGAAACACGAGGTTAGGCATGTAATGCGTCAAATGACGCACTATCATTCTTGAGACTGATAACATTAGTTTTCATAACATAATTCTTGTAGTTTACTTCTACAAGAAGTTTGATATATACTCAGGATGAATTTTCTCTCATTTATTTTTTTTAAAACCTTCCCATTAGCATTGATATTAAACTTAGTTGAAAAGCAGTTTCATAACATAAGAAAACAGAATAATGGAAAAAAATTACTATCTGCTTTTCTGTTCTGGAATAAATTTTTGGCTAAAAGCCACACTCAAAACCAGTACACATCTTTTGAAAATTCAAAGTATAATTGCTTGTTCATAGTATAAAATGTAAGTTATGCAAACAAGCAAAAATATAGAATAATGTAATTCAAATCTCATGTGCGGAGAAAATGGTAATTAAGCTCTTGATGGATGTTCTGTGTGCTGTAATTTAATAGGAGCTTTGCCAGGGCAAGTGTTCCAGGCCAAATCAATTGCTTGTGAGTTGTGACTCTGAGCAACATGGACTCAGGATGTTGACCACGAGAGTAAGACTCCCGAGTCCCACTTCTCTCTGTAGAGAATGTGGAAACCAGCATGGTTCCTTCCAGCTGTGTCTATGAATCCATGCCTGATGGTGTGGAGATAAAGATTAAGTCCACTCTGAGCAGAAGGTGGCAGTGTTGCTGAAGAAAATGCCTGGGTTTTAATCCTATTAAAGGCAGGTGGATTGTTATACATGGTGTTTCTACCTTGATATAATTAGTACTGTGGCAAATTAGTGACAAGCCACTAATTTAGCAGGATTATGATATCTGATACAACAGGTACATGTTTTCTTGAGACTGATAACATTATCTGTGGCACTGCTTTACTGTGAAATGAGACTGAGTCAAAGGTGAGCACAGAAGGTACACACAAATACAGTGGTCCTGCTAAGCCCCACACTTCCAGGCAAGTCATAATTAGTATTATGTATTAGTTCAGGTGGTTTTGAAACAGTTTGCCTGTCTATTAGTAAGTGACAGCTTCCTTGTATTATGTACTTGCAGCAATTCGTCATGGATATTTTTAGCGAGGTAAAGTTTTTCATTTGTGATTTCCAACTTCTTGAGGTGAAGGAGCAGTCAAGCATATATATTTTAATGGACTCTAGACAGCTTATCTTTAATACACCGTAATAAAATTTAACAATTTTTCCTGTCTTTTTTCCTGTATCTTAAAAATATCTAAGTCCAGGTGTGGTAGCTAACACCTTTATTCTCAGCATATGGAAGGCAGAGGTGGGCTGATTTCTGTGATTGAAGGCCAGTCTGAGCTACATAGAGTTTGAGGGCATGCAGGACTACATAGCAAAATCCCGTCTCCAAACAAACAAACAAACAAACAAACAAACAAACAAACAAACAAATAAACAATCTTAGGAGGATTAAGTACTTAAAGTGGGGTTAAAATCTTACATTTAAATGCACATTGTATGTAGCAGAACATACTAGAAGATGATAATTTGATAGCTGATTGTAAGGGCAATTTTTCTTAAGGGCAAGATTTTCCTAAAGCTGCAAAAAAATTAATGTCTTACTTGTATCAAACCTCAGGGTCCTTTGGGTTCTTAGGTTAGGTATACCCTGGTCCTAATCTCTTTGGGCTTCTGTGATGGAAATCTGGATATTAGGATGTTTATAAACCCCAAATTTATTTCTCATATTCTGGAGGCTGGGAAGGCCAAACTCAAGGTGCACACAGATTTGGTGTCTGTTGAGACCTTACTTTCCTCATTTATGGTCGGCACATTCTGTGCCCTTCTGCAAAGGGTAAGGGAGTGCCCTCGAGTCTCCTTTTTATGGTGACTCTATTCCTGTGCTCCAATCTACTCCTAAAAGCCTCAGCTTCTCATCCCATCACCTTAAGGTTTCACTTCATGAATTTACAGGAGGCACAAACATTTAGATCAGCACAATTAGTTTTATGGGGATATACTTTCCTCTGAGCAGTTCTGGGAATAAGAGATAACACACACACACACACACACACACACACACACACACACACACACACA
>CABHPR010113009.1:0-29110 GCA_902168415.1 Peromyscus melanophrys | reverse complement strand
CACACACACACACACACACACACACACACACACACACACACACACACGGACAGACAGACAGACAAACTCCAGATTAAGTTGTCTTTTGGCTCTCTGGAAAACTTTTGGGAACGATCAAAGATAATGGCTATGCCAATCATAAAGCATGCACATTGTATATGAACGTTTATGCTCTTACAACCCTCTTGCATTGTTTGGAATGGTGCCATCTCCATGAAGCTCCTAGGAACTTGGCAGAATCCTGTGCAGAGGATGTGTGGGGGCCCCTCCAACTTGAAGGTCAAAGCTTCCCTTCCTTTCCTCCCACCCCTTGGCTCTACTCTCTGCAGGGCTCCACGTACTTCTCAGTTGCCCTGGCTCTTCTAGAGGGAGCACTATTGTTCCATCTTAGATAACACCTCGTTTCCTCCTCTGTGCAGACGATTCTACATTTTGGTATTCATTTATAGAATCACTCTATATCTAAATTACATATTCCCCTATCGTGTAACTTCCTATTTTGTTCTCTTTGTTTCATTCAAACGAGCATCAGTGATGAATGAAAATGGCCCTCATAGACAAATGTACTTTAATGCTTGGTCCCCAGTTGGAGGAACTATTAAGAGGTGTGGCCTTGTTGGAGGGTGTGTATCACTGGGGGTGGGCTTTGATGTTTTGAAAGCCCACACTATTTCCAGTTAGCTCTCTTGCTTGTGGATCAAATGTAAACTCTCAGCACCATGGCTGTCTGCTTGCTTCCATGTGCCCTACCATGGTGGCCATGGACTCACTCTGAAACTGTGAGTCCCAGGTATTCTTTCTTCTATACATTGCCTTGATGGTGATGTCCTCACAGCCATAAGACAGTAGCTGAGACACCTTCCTTGAGGCTTCCCATTTTGACTGGTGGCACCCGACTGCTGAGTCCTTGCTGTTGTGTTATTTCTCACCTCAAGGTGTGTGTGTGTTTTTTTTTATTGCCCATAATGATTTTCACACTGATAAACACATTACCAACTTGCTTAGTGCCTCCAGCTCTCTTCTGTCACTCTCTCTGTGATGGCATTCCGATCCTGTTTACCACTCCCCTGCCCCTTCCCTACACACTCCCTACTTCTTGTTCAATTCCACAGCACTCACTGCCTTCTAATAACTACACATTGTTCTTACTGATTTTGTTGTTGCTTGTCTTTCTCCATCAGGATACAGACCCCATGAGGGAGGACACTGTCCTTTTTGTCCATGTCTCCATTTTCAGTGACTAAAAAGCACCGTTAGAGGGGAATTCACACCGGCTGCTGAATGAGGATGAGTGTTTCCAAGTGGTTAGAAAAATTTTCTTTTTTATGCAGTTTCTTCAAAATATCAGAAGAAATGCACATGCAGTAAAGACTGTGACACATTTAAGGCATGATAGAAGTTTAAAAAATATTTCAGAAATATTCCTTGTATCACTAGTGCAACCAAGGCTGGGGATATAGTTCAGTTACAGAGTGATTGTTTAGGATGTACAAGTCACTACTTTACATCTCCAGTACTACAAAATAGAACAATACAACAAAGCAATAACCAAAAATCCTGCTGCACAGAACAATTAAAGAAAAATTAGAGAAAACTATGAGGCAGTTGAATTGAATTCATAGCCTGCTGTTACTTTTTTTGACTTCTTAATTTTTGTTTTATTTTAATTATTTCAATTGTAACATTACTTATGGGTTAGTCCAAGACATGTATATAATTATGTGATGATAAAATTAGGGTTTTATAATTTCCTTAAACTTTTGTTTTAATTTTCAGCCAACATGTAGTAATCATACATATTTATAAAGTATACTACAGTATATTAATTCAAATACATAAACAGGCATACTTATATGGTACAGTGTAACATTAATACAAGTACAGAACGTTTACTGATTAAATCACAGCAATTAATATATACAGTTTCTTATCATTACTTCAGGTTTGTACCATTGTAGCTCTTTCTTTCAATTATTCTTTTTTAACTTTCTTTTTATTATTCTTTGTGTCTTTCACATCATGCATCTCCATCCCATTCATTTTCCCATTCCTTCATATTCGACCTCTGCCTTTGCAACCTTCCTCCCAAAATAAAATAAAATAAAATTTAAGAGAAAAAAAGAAGAAAAAAACAAAACAAAACAAAACGAACAAAAAGGAAAAAAATCAACTTTTTTTTTTTTTTTTTTTTGTTTTTCGAGACAGGGTTTCTCTGTGTAGCTTTGCGCCTTTCCTGGAGCTCACTTGGTAGCCCAGGCTGGCCTCGAACTCACAGAGATCCGCCTGCCTCTGCCTCCCGAGTGCTGAGATTAAAGGCGTGCGCCACCAACGCCCGGCGAAAAAATCAACTTTATCATGGAAGCTGTAGTGCGACACAGTGAGTCACACAGTAAACCCTTTTATCCATATGTTTTTCCTTGCAAGTGTTCATTACAAAGAGTCATTGGTCTGGTTCCAGGCCTTTGGCTTCTGCTACACTATGCTGGGCCCTCACTGGGACTCCTCCTGGTTATCCTGTTGTTGCCCTGTGTCATGGAGATCCTGCAACTTTGAGTCTGCAGGATTGTCCCGTTTTGTGTTCCAGCAGAAAACAGATTGATGAATATTGGGGTGGACCAACTCATAACCCTGATTCTGGGCCTGGATAGTTGCAAGGTTAGTTAGCCTGCCAGCTTTCCCTTGTCCTCATCACCAGGGTGAACTCTGCATTGTCCTGGCTAGTTCATCCCTTGCAGGGTTGAGCAAGGGGCGGGCCCAGTTCTCCTGCTTTCATGACCTCAGGGTTGGTTCTCTCACACCTACACCTTCAGTGCCAGCTCTACAGTATTGCCCAGGAATGGTGTAGGGGTCACTCTCCTGAGTGCTGCAGCTCATGAGGGGCAGGGCCAGCTCTCCTGCTCTTATGATCTCAGGGCCAGCTCTCCCACCTGCCTCAGGCGTTGATGGGTATGGGAGAGGGGTATAGGGAAGGACATCTCTCCCCTGTCCATGCTGTCACATGACCTATGAGTAATGGGGACAGCTCTCCCATGCTCACAACTTCAGGGCTGGCTCACCCATATCAACCAACAGGGTTGGCTCTATTGTGCTGCCCAGATGAGTGCAGGGCCTGCTCTTCTGAGTGTTGCAGCTGATATGGGTGGGGCAGGGGCAGCTCTCTTGCTCTTATGACCTCAGGGCTAGCTCTCCTACCTGTCTCAGGCATTGATGGTGGGGGCATCTCTCCCCCACCTATGCTGCCATATGGCAGATGAGGGGTGGGGCCAAGTCTCCTACGCTCTCATTGCTGTGGTTGGGTCACCTGTGCCCTGTCAACAGGCTTAGCTCTGCTGTGCTGCTGAATGAGGGCCTGCTTTCTCAAGTGTTGCAGCTGGTAAAGGGGTCAGCTCCCTCGCCAGCTGGAAGCAGTAGGGGCAAGGGGGAGGCTGTAAGGTTAATGGTGGATGATTTTCACACATATGTTAAGGCTTTGATAGCTTTGAGTCTTCTAGATGATGACTTTATTGTTCTCTACTTATGTTTCCTCTACTGGGCTGCACTGATTCTCGGCCAGTCAGACAATGCATTGGGTAGCATTGTTAGGAGGAGTTAGTCACCACATTCCCTTTCTTTTCTTCCCCTCAACCTTAAAAAGTGCAAGACATGGGACATATGTCACAGCTTGCCAGCCCGTCTGTAAACTGCTGGCTAACTTGTGCTCTTGCTGGATCTAAATTACATGCTTAAGAGCTATTAAGTTAAAATTCTATACTTAAAGAATAATTATTTTGAAGGTATTTTACTATAAGCTGAAAGGCAAGGAAGACTGTTTCCTGATAGCATGAGCTCGAAACAAACTGGAAAACATTCTTTTCCCTAGAAATACCATTTATAAATTAGACTGATTCCAAGATTCTTCCTTCTTTGACCAAACTCTTTACAGTCTGGTCTTTAAGCTTTCCTCATTCCTGAAGTGTAACTCAAAGTTGCTCTGCTTTGTCCCTGAAAATAAAGCAATGTCTAGTTTCTTTCCATTGTAAAGCACTTTGACAAAGCTCATGTTTGAATGTCTTGCATTTCCAGGAGTTCAGAAGCCAGCAGAAGAGTGAGATATTGTAGCTGTAGGTTTTCTTCCCACCTGATCCTGTAGCCACTCAGACCCAAGTAAATACACAGAGTCTTATATCAATTATAAATTGCATGGCCATGGTCTGTGGCTCAGTCTTCTTGCTAACTAGCTCTTATAACTAAACTCAGTCCATTTCTATTAATCTATATGTCACCACATGTTCCGTGGCTTTACCTATGTGCCATTACATGCTGCTCCCTTGATGGCAAGATGGCATCTCCTCTGCCTCTGCCTTTTTTCTTCCTGTCTATCTGCTTGTATTTCCTGCCTGCCTTTAAGCTGCCTTGCCATAGGCCAGTACAGCTTTATTTATCAACCAATCAGAGCAACACATTTTCACAGCATATAGAAAGATATCCCACAGCACTTCCCCTTTTCTGTCTAATAAAAAAGGAAGGTTTTAACTTTAACATAGTAAAATTACATATAACAAAACAGTTATCAAGCAAGACTTACAGTTACAATATCTAGTCTACTTGGCAAATTTAAAGAAAATATTCTATCTATCCTATATTTGTTAAAGTTTCATATCTAATTAATCTTCTATTATAACCAAGGAAAATTATAACTATCTAGTCTTCAACTACATCAAAGACCTCAGAAGGATATAATATTACCTAAGTAAACAGGAAATGCATTGTAAGCAACTTCCAAAGTTCTGGATATGACAGAGACAGCTGCCTGCCTGGACAGTCACCCAAAGTTCCTCTGCAATGTTGGGGCATCCATCTTTAGCCTATAGGTCTAGAGTCTCTCAGTCGCTTCTCCCTCTGTCCTGTAGAATATCTGCCAGTCTCCTCTGTGAAGCAGGAACCTGGAGGACCATCTTGTCTTTCAAAGTTCAGTGGTCACCTTCCTGTGGGTCCTGCATGTCCAGTTTATATAACATCCTGTCAGGCAGTCCAGGCAAGAGCAGTTTCTTGCCCAAATGGCTATTTTTGCCAAGGAGAAGATAAACTCCATACGGAGTGTCTTTGATTTAATAACAGATTTTTTTCTTTTTCTTTTTCTTTTTTCTTTTTTTATGACTATGAGACACATCTGCTCTTGGCAGCACAATCTATTTCAAAGAAGATATGGGCGTTGAAGAACCTCCACATGGAGTTTACTTTCATTGTGGTAAAAGTTAGCCACTGGGCAAGAAAGTGCCCTCACATTGACTGCTGACAGTATGCTGTCCAAAATGGACAAGTAGGACCCACAAAAAAAAAAAGAAAAAAAAAGAGGATATAGATAAGAGGTAGATTATTGAATCTACTCTGAAAAAAAGACATAGAAATGATAAAATAAGGGGTAGATTATTGAATCTACTGTGAAAAGAAAGAAGAGAAGATGTAGCTTGAGTTTTCCTGCCTGGCCCACAGTCAGGACAAATCTCTGCCACCCACCAGTCCCACAGCCGCTCAGACCCAACCAAGTAAACACAGAGACTGATATTGTTTACAAACTGTATGGCCGTGGCAGGCTTCTTGCTAACTGTTCTTATATCTTAAATTAATCCATTTCTATAAATCTATACCTTGCCACATGGCTTGTGGCTTACCGGCATCTTCACATGCTGTTTGTCATGGTGGCGGCTGGCAGTGTCTCCTCAACCTTCCACTTCCCAGAATTCTCTCCTCCTTGTCCCGCCTATACTTCTTCCTGCCTGACCACTGGCCAATCAGTGTTTTATTCATTGACCAATAAGCAACATGTTTGACATACAGACCATCCCACAGCAAGAAGATATAGATATGATATAGATAAAAAGGTAGATTATTGAATCTAGTTTTACAAAGCAATTACTAGTTTTAAGTGTTTTACATTGGATTGGATTTTTGTATATTGTATACAAATTATGTATATTGCTACAAATTTGAGATTGATTTATATAGAGATGATAAAATAAAAAGGTAGGTTATTGAATCTACTTTTGGAAAGCAACTACTAGTTTTAAATATTTTACATTGGATTAGATTTTTGTATATCGTATACAAATTATATATATTGATACAATTTTGAGATTGATTTTGTTAGAAAATACTGTACATATATTTCTAATCTTGTTATACTATACAGTTCATTTAATAATGTAATACAATTTGCTAATCCTTGAAAATTATTATTACCAACTATAAGGATATAAAGAAATGAAAATTAGTAGTTAGCCATTATAATCGAACTTGTAGTCATATTAGATATGTTTTCAAGGTCAAGCAGAGATATTTTTTAGATAAACATGTCATCTTCAAACCCTTCAGAGATCTACAGAATATAGCATTTAAGGTGTTTTAATAACATAGATTTTTCTCTTTTTTTTATGACTATGAGACTTGTCTGCTGTTGGCAGCACCAATCTACTTCAGAGAAGATGATAGGCATTGAAGAAACGCCATATGATGTTTACTTCTATTGTGGCAAAAGTTAGCCAGTGGGCAAGAAAGTGCCCTCATATCAACTGCTGACAATATGCTGTCCAAAATGGACAAGCAGGACAAAAAACAAAGGACTGCTTATCCTTGCCAAGACAAGTTAGGAAGGCTCTTTAGAAAATCCTGCTTCACAAATGAGTCTGTCAGATATGCTAAGCCTATAGGCCGAAGATGATGCCCCAATGTGCAGAGAAACCTTGGGTGCCTGTCCAGGCAGCTGGCTGTTTCTGTCATTTCTCACATTTTTTGGAAGTCGCTTGTTTGCACTTCCTGTTTTTCTAGGTAATATTATTTCCTTCTTGGGAAAAAGATTAGATAGTTACAGTTTTCTTTGTTAAGAAATTTCAGAAAAGAAACTCACTAAGAGATATAAAGTGTATAAAGTTTGAAAGACATCAAAAGATAGTTTTCTGTTGGTAATATAAGTTAGAATAGAAAGTGAATTAGGTACATTTTGGACTCACCAAAATAGGATATATAATGGAATATTTTCACTGAATTTGTCAAATGCAAGTGGACTAGATATTGTTGATGTATTTATTACTTGTATATATTGTATATAGTTATTGTACTTACTGTATATAGTTTTTCTTATATTAGTTATAATTTTTTTATTTTAGACAAAAAGGGGAAATGGGGTGAGGTATTGTGACCCCCATTACTGTGTCCCCCAATAAAAACTGCCTGGAGATCAGAGGAAAAGGCCAGCCACTGTATAGAAGTCAGGCAATGGCAGCTCACGCCTTTAATCCTATCACTCGGGAGGCAGGGATCTGTCTGGATCTCTGTGAGTTCAAGTCCACACTGGGGAACAGAGCCAAGGGTGGTGACACACACACCTTTAATCCCATCACTAACCATAGAAATCTTGAGGTTTGTATAGACAGACAGGAAGTGACAGAGCTGGGCAGGAAGAGGAAGTGATGTAGCTGGGCTGAGAGAGCCAATGAGAGGACAGAACAGAAAGGCATATAGGCGTGGATATACAGGAAGTAGCTTGCTTTGGAGACTGAGGTGTCGGTGAGGTGAGGTTAGCTTGTGGCTTTTCCTATTCCTCTGATCTCTCTCAGGCTTTAGCCCCAACTTCTGGCTCCAAGTTTTTTATTTACTAAGACCATTTAGAAATTCTTCTACAAGCTATATTCACCAGTGACAGAGAATGTTGACTACTAAGGAAGGCTGAGGTGGCTCATGGGCAGGGCTGAGCTAGAACTAACAGAACTAGACAACTGATCGATTGGGTGAAGAACAGTGGTGCTGTGTTCAGGTTATTGGGAGGATAATGCTCATTAACCAAAGCTAGCATACTGTTTTTCTGGTGCAAGATGGTTGCTTTCCGTTGGAAAAGGAAGAAATGCTGAATTTGATGTACTTTTAGGTGTGCACCAGAGAGCATATTTGTAGTAGGCCATGAATGTCACCTTTTCAAGTTTACGAATGTTGTCACATAAGCCATGGAAGGTGAGGAATGATGTCTGAAGTCTCTTGTTCTTCACCTTTTCTCTCAGCATTTTTCTGGAGCTGTCTTCCAAGCTCTAGTAAGATGCTGAGCACATCATAGGTGTTTGTGGTGATATTTTGTTTGTTCTCTAACAAATAAAGCTTTCCTGGAGAACAGAGAGCAGAGCTAGCCTTAGTTAGCCATAGAAGCCAGGCGGTGGTGGCACACACCTTTAATCCCAGAAGTTGGGAAGTACAGACGGGAAGTGATATGGTTGGGCAGAGAGAGGAATATAAGGTGGGAGGAGACAGGAGCCCCTTTCAGGTGACGAGTTGGTGAGGTAAGAGGTGACTGTGGCTTGCTCTTTTGTCTCTCTGATCTTTCAGCATTTACTCTGATATCTGGCTCCGGGTTTTTATTCTTAAAGAATAATAAGGATTCCCACTACAGGTGTTCCATAGATATATATGTATTGGCTGATAAATAAATAGATAAAAATATTTTATTATGGTAGCCAGGTTCTGAGTGAGAAAGTATGATTTAATCCTAAAATTGCTGATTAAAAAGCTTCCAAGTTGCAAGCATGAGTGATCTTGTCAGATCTTTAGCACCCATTAAAAAAAAAAGCAAGACACACTGTTGCATACTTGTAATCCCAGAGCTGGGAAAGCAGAAACAACAGGATTACTGGGTACTATTCGCCAGCCATCTAGCTAAATTGTATGACAGCCTATTTAAAAATATAATGTGGGGAATAATTGATGTAAACACTTTGACCTCTATACACCTGCTTGCATTTATGTATGTGCATGCATGCACATGAACACACACACACACACACACACACACACACACACACACACACACACAGCATCTAAAATTTCCTTTCAGCTGGAGGAATGAAATTCCCTCTAGTTGAATCCTTTGGATTACTATGACAGATATGGCTATTAGCATGTAGATATTGACAGCTAGTAACATGTAATGATGTCTAGGTGAGTGGGTGGAATACACTAAAGGATCAGACTATTATTAGTTAACATATTCTTTATTTAATTAGTTCCTTAGGAAAGAGCTACAGTTTAATATTACAGTGTACTCCAGAAGGATGTGCAATCCTTAAAAAGTAAATAATACAGAAAAAAGAAAGGATAAATGGGTTTTGAAGGGAGAAGAACAAGGAAAAGACTTGGAAAGCTGGGTCAGTGACTGCTCAGTACACTAGTGATTCTGGGCTCATGGGATGTGAAGCGGGGCTGGAGGGAAGGTAGGAAGAGCTGTGCTGGGCAGACAGAACCAAGAGGCATTCACCACAGAGAATGAACAGGGTGATTTAGTTCACAGTGTCCTCTGTCTTCAGTTAAGAACAGTTGAAAGTGCAGCATCATTTACAGTGGAAAGGCTATGAGGCTTGGAGTCAGGTGACCTAGCTGCCCCTCTTACTGCTACGGGAGACAGTCATGTGACCTCACAGCACCTCTGTGAGCCAAGCTGGCATGATGGAGAGATGGTGGAGATACAGAAAATCTTGATTAAATCTTGGCACTTTTTTTTTTTTTTTTTAAGGAAAGCTGTGTACCCTTAGAGAACTTACTTAAATTTACTGATCTTAGTTTCCAAACTGAAAATATCATTGTCTTGCACTTTCTAAAAGGATACATGTTACAACAGATTTAAAGCAGCCAGTGGATACCAAGATCTCACTTCATATCCATCCTCCCCTTGATATTCCAAATTTGTGAACCGAGAGAGCTAGCCTAGGTGCATTGCACCTCCACCCTCTATGTTTCTTTTAAGAAATGATTCTATGAATCCTTGAAATCTTTCCTCCCACTTTTCTGCTAAAAAGTTTCCAGGAATCATAAATTAATGCAGCCAGGAAAATGAGTCAAATAAGTGATTTCCTTCTCTACCTCATTTAACACATGTGTGGTCCCTTTATCCTCCCCTTCCTTTCCCTGTACTTTAGATACTGCCAAAGAAAAGAAAATCCAGACTTTACTCAGGACCACTGAGGCACAGACAGGGCCCATAGCAGTGGGATTTTGCAGTAGAGAGAATGAGGTTAACCTTGAACAAACATGGAAGTGGGTATTTATAGCTGAGGAGCAGGAAGGGAGTCAGTGATTAGAAAGTCACTAGGAGGAAACACCAAGGCTTCAGCAGGGTTCTAACAGGATGCTTGCTGAAGATAGCTGGGGGTGGTAAGGCCAGAGTTGGGGGTAGGAGAGCTGGCAGAGGTGAGAAACCAGTGTTTGCATTTCAAGGTTTCTTTATAAGCCAAATTGCAGGGTATTTTTGTTCAAACTAGATTTTGTAAGATGGGCCTCAGAAAAGGTTCAGGAGCCTGACTGATGTTTGATTAAGCAAAGAATCTTTGTCAATGTGCTAAAGGCAGATGGCAATTGTGCCTTTCACAATGGGCTAAATGTGAAAATAAGACTTCACTGTAGATGTTAGCAAGAGAAAAAAGCAAACCACATTTCCTTTGGGGATGATGATTTAGAATTTATGTCCTGGGGTGTGAGTGGGAACTTTTGATATCTCTTGAGGAAGAAATGGTTCTTGTAGAAATCTACACAAATGCAGATGTCAGGGACCTGCTGAGTCCAGTCATGGGGGTACCTGCCAGGAAAAGGTGCTCAGAGATTGCTTGGTACGGCGAAGCAGAAATTTTCTACGAAGTTCCTGAGGCCAGAACTGATCTTTTCAGGATGCTCTTCTCATTGCCCAGTTTTGACTCTTGAATCCCATCTATTGAGACAAAGAATGACCTGGGACTCACAGCTGCCTCTGATCTTAGGCTTATTGTGCCTAAACATCTGGGGCTTCCTTATCTTTAATTTTATGAGTTTGTCTGTATTCTGTCTTTGATGAGCTCTGCATCTGGGGCTTCTTATTATCTTTACTTTTTCTTGCACATACTCTTTTGGCTTTCCTCTTCTTACTTGAACAGAGTTATGAGTGTACTAATGTTCAACTTTGGTCCATCTCAGAGAAATACTCTAATGGGAACACCCTCTATTGTTAGGAATAGTTCTTCCTTGCTCTTTGTTCTAAGGGTTGGCCTTTGGTAGCATTTGGGATCTCCCTTAAATCTCCAGGTTGCTTCAATGTGTTCTGGGTGATGTCCACTGGAGATGATAGCAAGCTCAAAATACTGAGAAGAAGTACACCATCCCTTTCTCTTCATATTAGTTTGCTGTTTTACTTAGACTTCGAGGTTCATACTAGAGAATCAAAAAGTGAACATAGTTTTCTACTACAATTTATTAATTCTCTGTTTCAGTCAATCAATTAGATACTCATCTGAGAAGGCTAACAAATGAAATTTGATATGATAATTGTATACTGAATGTAAGGAGAACCACAGACTACACTCCAACATTTCTACAGTCTTGATTTTGGGATCAAAGTTTTAATTGATGAAGACAAAGTTTTTCTTTACAGAGGGCTCACATGTGTAAAGTAGTCAAAAGCCAATTCTTAAAGAAGTTGCAGAAAATATTCTATCATTCTTTTTACTAATTTCCTATTGATAATAATGGCACCTATTGCTATTATGAGCTATTTTCATAAATTTGATTATTTCTGAATGCAGAACTGAAATGAATGACCCCAGGGAATGAAGTAAAGAAGTCATACTGAAATGGGTTTTATAGAATGAGGTAGAAGAACAGAAAGTGAGAGAAGACATACTGAAGTAATGGTGTAGGCCACCAGTTTGAAATGGAGCTGATAGCTCAGAAATACATGGGGAAGAAGTGTTAGGCAGTGACCAGAGATTTCAACTAGGTAAAGAATTTTACACATTGTGCTTAAATTAGTGAGCAAGCTGACACATAGATGTTCCAACCATTCAGGGCTGAGATTAATATATCAGAGCGGATAAATAAGAAGTCCTATGTTATATCAATACTTTGCTTTAGGAGTGTTGAATGATGAAGTATACAGAGCTGACTCTCAAAGTTTTGCATACCTATTTAAGGGACTTGAACTTTATCAGAGGGCAGCTGAGATATAACAATATAGGCTTTCATATAGGCAGGGCCAGCCATTGCTTTTAGGATCATGTTTGTAAATGCTTGCTATGAAAGTGATAAATTGCTAGCCAAAAGAACAGTAAGAGGCTATTTCATCAATCCATTTGACAGATAAGGAGTGGCTTGTCTCAGGTTGGAGTGACGTTTATGAGAAAGAGACTGGATCCATAAAATATTTCTGTGATGGAATTCATGAGCTTTGATGACTCACTGTGTGGTACCAGGGGTTAGAGGAAGTGAGGACATGAACTACTTTTGGAACTTTATAATATCAGATATAATATCAGAGATAGAGAGATAGAGAAAGATAGATAGGTAGATGATAGAAATATAGATAGATGATAGATAGACAGAAAGACAGATAGATAGAGAATGGAATGGAATGGAGTGAGGGCAGTGCTGATACAGTGTGAGGAGAAGCTATAAAACATTAATATAGCTAGGTAGCTCTGTACTTCTGGAGAGACTGGGGCTGGAGGTGGAGATTTGAAGCTTTTCTGATGAAATAAGTTAGATCATGAGGGGAGAGGAGGTATTGCAATTAGAGAAGACTTTATATAAAAACATGGGAACTGGAAGATGTGAGCATAACTAGTTGGAAGACATAGAAAAATAATCAGAGAGATTAAAACAAAAGTAGCAGGAGGTAGTGAGTCTCTGGAAAGTAATGGAAAATATGAATAACAGCAACATACACCATAGAAATCCAGAAAGGGTGAAGAGTGAGAAGAAACTGTTCCAGTTAGTTTTAGCTATCACCTTGATGCAGCCTAGAGCCCTCTGTGAAAGAAATTTTCTTGAGGGATTGCTCTGATCGCTTGTGCATGTCTGTGGGGGACGGTATTGACTGTTAACTGATTTAGAAGGGCTCAGCAGCATATCCCATGGTTTGTGATGTAATTCTTGGTTGAGAAGTAAGATATTTTGTTAGAAGTAAGGCTGTGTGGAAGAGCAAGCTGAGTTGCCTTAAGTTCCTGCCTCAGTTTCCTCAGTGATGGACCATGATCTAGAAATACAGGCCAAATACACCCTTTCCTCATGATGCTTTTGGTAACAGTTATTATCGTAGCAACAGAAAGGATGCTAGAACAAAAAGAGCTGGATTAGCTGTGAGGTGACATTATCTCAGTTATAGCCATCCTGGGGGTGTTGAGATACAAATTAAGGAATGTCTTTGTAATTTGCCAAATGTAGATGAATTTCTAAACAGTCTTATTAAATAAGAAACACAGAGCCAAATACAGAGTTAAAGCCAAAGAGATCAGAGCAAGAGCCAGCTAGTTTTAGCTTACCACCAGCAGTAGCTTCCCCTGAGAGAGCCTTTCTTCCTGTGTGACTTGTGTTTTTATTCCTCTCCTATTCTGCCTTCTCATTGGCTCTAAGTCCAGCCACATGACTTCCTCATCACTGCCTGTCTATACAGACCTGCAGGTCTCTATGGTTGGTACTGGGATTAAAGGTTCCTGTTACCATGCTTGGCTGTGTCCTTGACCACACAGAGACTCTGCCTGCCATGTGATTAGATTAAGGGTGTGTGCTACCACCGCTGGACTTCTGCTTAATGGCTATATGACCTCTGATCTCCAGGTCAACTTTATATATTAACATACAAATAAAATCACATTTCAGCACAATTAAAATATCATCACATTTCCCCCTATTATTCTAATGAAAAGAAAAAAGGAAAAAATATAACGAATATAAGAAAAACTATATACAATAAGTACAATAACTATATACAATATATACAAGTAATAAATACCTCAACAATGTCTAGTCCATTTGCATTTGACAAACTTAGAAAAAATACTTCATTGTCTATCCTATTTTGGTAAGTCCAAAATATACCTGATTCACTTTCTATCCTAACTTACATTACTAACAGAAAGTTAAAGTATATTAGCTACTTGCCTCATTTCTGGGACAGAATACCTGGAAGAAGCAACATAAGGCAGGCAAGGTTCTTTGGTTCACAGTTTCAGGGTGAAGTAGTTTATAATGTTGAAATCATGGCAGCCAGAGCGTGGGCCGCTGGTCACATTGCATCCACAGTCAGGAGACAGAGGCAGGTGGACGCTTGTGCTGAGCTTGCTTTGTTTTTCAGTTGGTCCAACAGTGTTTCTTTCCACTTCAATTAGGTCCTTCACAGATAACCAGAGGCTTGACCCCTTTGTGAGTCCAGATCCTGTCAAATTGAAACTAAATACTAACTATTGCATGGAGGAAAAACAGATAGTGAAGACAGAATTTGCATTTGAGAATTTGGTGACAAAATAGGTGCAGATTAATAAAAAAGAGGTACTACATTGAAAGTCATCACTGGGTATAAGTACCTAGGAGGCTGTAACTGTGCGGAGTTATGAGACAATCTGGTAAATACAGTCATAGGGAACCCTTTCTAAGCTCATGTCTTCTTGGGTTTTGTGTAATTCTTATGACAGCATACATTCATTTGATCTAAATGAGTTTACCTGAAAGCTGTAGTATTATGCTGGCTAGTTTCATGTCAACTTGACACGAAGCTAGAGTCATTTGAAAGGAGGGAACCTCAATTGAGAAAATATCTCTATACAGTCTGGCTGTAAGGCATTTTCTTAATTAGTGATTAATGGGATGGGCCCATGGTGGGTGGTGCCATCTGTGGCCTGGTGGTTCTGAGTTCTATAAGAAAGCAGGCTGAGCAAACCATGAGGAGCAAGCCAGGTAGCAGCACCGCTCCATGGCCTCTGCATCAGATCCTGTCTCCTGGTTCCTGACCTGCATGAGTTCCTGCCTTTACTTCCTTCAGCAATGGACTGTCACCTGGAAGTGTAAGCTGAAACAAACTCTTTCCTCCCAAATAGCTTTGGTCATGGTGTTTCATCATAGTAATGATAACCCTAACTAATACAGGTATCTAGCAACTCTGTATTTATTTGTTTTGTTTTATTGAGATAAGATCTTACTATGTGACCTTTAATGGCCTGGAACTTGCTGTGTGGACCAGGTTAGCCTCAAACTTCCAGAGATCTTACTGCCTCTGCCTTCAAAGTACTGGATTTACAGGTAGGAGTCAGCATGCCTGGTTTACTGACATTATTTTAAAGATAATTAAAATTATCCATTTCCCTCATTGACTGCAAACTCTTGTGTGTGTGTGTGTGTGTGTTGTGTGTGTATGCATGCACAAGCCTGTGCTCATGAACACATGATCATGTGTGTGGAGGCTAGAGCTTGATGTCAGATGTCTTTCTTGTCACTCTCTACCTCATTTTTTGAGACAAGTCTCTTTACTCATTGGTTAGTCTGAATGGTCAGCAAGCCTCAGGGTCCTTCTGCCTCTGCCTTCCCAGCATTGGGATTGCAGATATGTCACTATGCCTGGTTATTTACTGGGTTCTGGAGAGTGGAACTCAGATTATCATGCTTACACAGCCAGTGTTTTACCAACTGAGCCATTCCAAACCTTTCCTTTTTTTAAATGCAGAGTTGATCTGTGATGATAACTCATGTCCTGTGCTAGGCACAGGTTATAACACCCCCTTTTCTAGCCAGCTGTTGCCAAGTCTTCTCCAGTTGTTTGATATTTGTGGTAGTTTGAATGTAACTGGCCCCCAAAATCTCATAGAGAGTGGCACTATTGGGAGGTGTGGCTTTGTTGGGATAGGTGTGGCCTTGTTGGAGGAAGTGTGTCACTGTGGGGCCAGGCTTTGAGGTTTCCTATGCTCAGAATACTGCCCAATGTCTCAGCTAACTTCCTGTTGCCTGCAAAATATAGGACTCTCACCTACCTCTCTACTCCACTACCATGTCTGCCTGCATGCTGCCATGCTTGCCACCATGCAGATAATGGACTGAACCACTGTAAGTGAGCCACCCCAATTAAAGTGTTTCCCTTATAAAGAGTTGCTGTGGTCATGGTGTCTCTTCGCAGCAATAAAAATCCTAACTAAGACAATACTCCATGGGAATGTGTGTTTCTGTATGGGACAGTCAGATGTACCTAGTCCCTTCAATTGCTCATCAATTTGAGTCACAGCCAGACCCACAGCCTTCTGTGGAATTACTGCCCTCATTTCTTTGGTAAGTGATGTGTTAACAATGAAGAATATTTTCAAGTTATTGTTTTAATAGACCTTTACCCTCAGGCTCAAATAAATCATGACTTCATCACACAGGTTAGAAGACAAGTTTAGGCTTAATGGGGGATCGCAGCTAAATCAAGTACAATACTTGGAAAATTTACCTCCTTTTAATGTCATATTTCTTTCTAAATGGCTGTGATGAGTGGCTTTTATAGAAGGCTCATGAAAGTAGTAGAGTATTTAAAAAAGTAAGACTTTATGACAGGTTTCAAAAATATCTGAAAGTCAGTATATATGCTCAAGCTTAATAGTTCCATATCATAATACCCATAATAGATTTCAAAAACCTTTCTTGGCAATTAAAAAATTAACTAGTGCTAAAGAGAGATCAAAAGAACTTAAAACCAAATGAAATGTGTCAAGATTATGAAGTAGAAGTTGAAAATGAGTATGTGGGCTGAAGAATAAGGGCAGACTCTTTATTTAAAGCTATCTAGAGTTTAGACAATGTGAAATTTTTGAAGAGGCTGCTTCCCTCCTTCTGCAACCAGGTAAAATAGTTCTGCTCACAGTGGTTAGGAATGTGCCTCCTTCTACTGTGGCAAGGTGACCTCCAAAACCATGGAAGACAGGGTAAAGTTAGATAAAATATGGACCAAAGGGATCTGTTTTCAGTGCTACAAACCCCCTTCCCTGGTCCTCCCTGACATGTTCTCTTGGGCTTTTTCCTGGCAATTTAACCTGCTCAGTCCTCTCCTCAGAAAATGATTGGATAAGGGCAATTCATAGCTTACACAGAATTTATCCATCTTTTCTTTCTTTTTAAAGGAATTTATGTTTGAAACTTTGTTTCTAATTTTTGTGTGATACCAAGGATTTGTTTCATGTTAGATTCCCTAGCATTAATCAATTTTTGGAAAGGCATTTGGAGTTTCTTAGCACCTGTGGATACACCATGTGGAGAGCAGCTCACCTTAGTACCAGCATGGTGGTGTTTGTTATTTCAGTACTGAAAACTAAGCCCAGAGTCTTGCACATGCCAGGCAAATGCTCTGTCCTGGGAACTAATACCCTCAGCCCCTACAAGCCCAACCTTCACTAATAAGATGAAAGCAGCACCGTGTGTTTTGGTGTGTATGAAATAAGCTGCATGTCCAGGGAGAACTGAGTCTGTTTACTTTCACTTGCTCAACTTCCTATTTAACCATGACTCATGAAAACTAGTATACTAGTCAGCTTTCTGTTACCAAAATACCTGAGTTTTGGAGCTCCCAGCCCGTAGTCAGTTGGTACCATTGTATGGGGCCTTTTGCTATACAGCACATCCTGATAGACTGTGTGATGGGTGAAGCTGCTTACCTTATGGCAGTTTAATGTATAAAGACAAGAAGAGATATGATGTCACAATACCCATATAAGGGCACGCCCTCCCATGACCTAAGGTCCCCTACTAGCCCTCATTTCTTAAAGGTTCTGTTACATCCTCCTTTGCAGCTTGGGCACCATAGCCATCATGAATGACAGAAACGATTTGGAGCAGGAAGTTCATGACTAACCCTGTCTGCTTCAGAGGAATCAGATAGTCATTGATGTCCTTCACCCTGGGAAGGCAACAGTACCAAAGACAGAAATTTGGGAAAAGCTAGTCAAAATGTACAAAACCACGCTAGATGTCATCTTTTGTTCCAATCAGAACCCACTTCGGTGGTGGCAAAACAACTGGCTTGGCATGATCCATGAGTCTCTAGATTATGCAAAGCAGAAGGAGCCCAAACACAGACTTGCAAGACATGGCCTCCAAGAAGAAAAGAGCTCCCTGAAACAGTGAAGGGAAGGCCAGGACAGAAGGAGGAAGGCCAGAGGACGGCAAAGGCCAACGGTGGTGCTGCCCAAAACCAAAGGAGTGGACCTGCGGTGACTTGATCTGCTACGATGTGCAGACAATTTCCGAGAGGACAAATAAACTAAAAGCTTATGTGAAAAAAAAAGGATCGTTACCCTCCCACCGGCACTATATACTGGGGACCAAGTTTTAACAGGCGTTTTGGGAGATTTTCCAGGTACAAACGATATCATCACAACCCTCAAATTCACCAGTGACTCATTAATTGTTAAAGCCAGCAAATATTTATTTTCCCATGCTTTTGCATGTCTTGGCGGTACCATTTGGTTCAGGCAAACATGGTCTATGCACTTCCTGACTTTGAGCCTCTCCTTAGGAGATCACTTTGTGGGCTCGCTTGTCCATGGCAGCCATCCTCCTTCAGGTCTGCTGTTCTCAAAGCCATTTAATTTCGGACAAACTCATTCATGTATGTGTTGGTTACTTTTTGTCAACTTGACACAAGTTGACATCTGGGAAGAGGAACCACAATTCAGAAAATGCCTCCATCAGATTGACCTGTAGGCAAGGCTATGGGATATTTTCTTGATCGATGGTTGATGTGGGAGGACCCAGTTCACTGTGAGTGGTTCCATCCAAGGGCGGGGTGGTCCTGGGTTCTGCAAAAAGCAAGCTGAGTGAGTCAGCACCAACAGTCCTTGACGATTGATCTGTGTGCTTCAGTACTGTCCCCAGGTTCCTGCCTTGAGTGTCTTTTCATGAAGGACTGTAAACTGTGAAGTAAACAAACCCTTTCCTCCAGAAGCTGCTTTTGGGCATGGTGTTTATCACAGCAACAGAAAGCAAAGTGGAGTGATTGCTTTAACTGCCCCTTCCACATCTCTCTGTCCCCTCCTTCTGTCAAGGGCTTTCTCTTTTGACTCACGGCAGAAACTGTGGCATTACTCTTGATTCCTAACTTTTCCTCATGCTTTCATCCACCTGGTTATCAGATTCTTTAAATTCATAAGAAATGTATATTTCTCCACCCTCTCATCCCCATTTGCTAAGAATGTTGCTTCATTTCAGTCACGCACCATTTCTACCCTGTAGTTCTGCTTTTCTCTTTTATCCCAACCTGGCTTAGCACAAGAGTGAGAGTGACCTTTTCAAACTTGAAACTACTTAGAATTAGTGTCTTTGACACGTTTCACTGGGTGCCACTATAAACTCCCAGAGTTAAATTCTGGAGCCAGATATAGTTGATCCTGTCGACTACGCTTTCTCAACCTACTTTTGAATCTCCACTTATAGTTCACACTCAGAAATACTAATCTCTTCACTTCGTACCAAATAGGATGCTCCTTCACGCCTCCACACTTAGGCTTGGAATGTTCCTTTTGCCTGGAATGTTCTTATGATTTTTTATCCTTCCCTAACTAATGAAAAAGTTCCTGTTTTAGTTTTTGCTTTCCTTTGGGTAGTTTGTGCCTTTTTTTTTTTTTTTGATACCTCCAGTGCAATGTTGGTTTGTGGAGCCATCTTTCCATTGCACTATCAACTACAAGCTCCTTGATGGCAACCCTGCATATTTTCTCATGTCTCTTTTTGTTTCCTGTATCATGCTTACATATATATGCACACACAGTAGGAGAATGTATGAATTAATTAAAAATTTTAAAACATGTTTTTCTCTTTTTTAATATTTTTTTGTGGACACTTAATAGGTTGACTTCAGTAATTTATAAAAATTATTTATTCTTCTCTCATACATACAATACAACTCAACCATGGCTTTCCCTCCCTCCACCCTCCCAGTGCCTGTGTCCTGTGTCCCCTGTGTTGTGTCCTCCTTCCCCCTAGAAAAGAGCTGACCTCCCAGAGGACATCAAATGAACACAACACAACAAGATACAAAAAGACCAGACACAAACACTCATATAAAGGTTGGATGAGGCAATTTCTTGAGGTCCTATTTATTAATTGTTGATCTTAATGCCCGTGCTATTGGTGTTCTGTTCAGGAAGTGGTCTCCTGTGCCAATACCTTCAAGGCTATTCCCCACTTTCTCTTCTATCAGGTTCAGTGTTGCTGGATTTATGATGAGGTCTTTGATCTAATTGGACTTGAGTTTTGTGCAGGTTGATAGATATGGATCCATTTGCATTCTTCTGTATGCTGACATCCATTTATGCCAGTACCATTTGTTGAAGATGCTTTCTTTTCTCCATTGTATAGTTTTGACTCCTTTATTGAAAATCAAGTGTCCATAGGTGTGTGAATTTATGTCTTGTTCATCAATTCGATTCCATTGATCTACGTGTCTGTTTTTATGCCAATAACATACTGCTTTTTTTTTTTTATTACTATAGCTCTGTAGTAGAGCTTGAGGTCAGGGATGGTGGTATGTGCAGAAGTTCTTTAATTGTACTGGATAGTTTTAGCTATCCTAGATTTTTTTTGTTTTTCCATATGAAGTTGAGTATTGTTCTTTCAAGGTCTGTAAAGAATTGTGTTGGAATTTTGATGGGGATTGAATTGAATCTGGAGATTGCTTTTTGTAAGATGGCCATTTTTACTATGTTAATCCTACAGATCCATGAGCATTTTTCCATCTTCTCATCTTCTGGCATCCTCTCCAGTTTGCCAGTGTTTTATTGAGTATTTTTGTATCAATCTTCATAAAGGAAATTGGTTTGTAATTCTCTTTCTTTGTTGGGTCTTTATGTGGTTTGTGGCCTCACAAAAAGAATTTGGCAATGTTCCTTCTGTTCTGATTTTGTTGAACAATTTGAGAAGTACTGGTGTTAGCTCTTCCCTGAAAGTCTTAGAATTCTGTGCTGAAATCATCTGGCCCTGGGTTTCTCTTGGTTGGGAGATTTGACTGCTTCTATTTCCTTGGGGGTTATAGGTCTGTTTAAATTGTTTATCTGGTCTTGATTTCACTTTGGTATATGGTATTTATCAAGAAATTTGTCTGTTCCTTTTAGATTTTGCAATTTTGTGGAGTATTGGTTTTTGAAGTATGACCTAACATCTGAATTTCCTCAGTGTCTGTTTTTATGTGCCCCTTTTTGCTTCTTATTTTGTTAATTTGGATATTCTTTCTCTGCCTTTTAGTTAGTTTGGATAAGGGTTTGTCTGTCTTGTTGATTTTTTCAAAGAACCAACTCTTTGTTTCATTGATTCTTTGTATTGTTCTCTTTGTTTCTATTTTGTTGATTTTAGCCCCCAGTTTGATTATTTCCTGCCATCTTGGGTGAGTTTGCTTCTTTTTGTTCTAGAGCTTTGAGGTGTTCTATTAAGTTGCTAGTATGAAATTTCTCAAAATTTTTTTATGAAGACACTTAGTGTCATGAACTTTACTGTTTGCACCGCTTTCCTTGTGGTTGTGGGATATTTGCACACTGTGAAGGTGTGCTGCTGTGATTGGTGTAATAAAAATGGCTAATAACAAGGCAGGAGGTATAGGCAGGACTTCTGGAGAGATAAAGGAAGAAGAGGAGGAATCAAGTCACACAAGAGATGCCGTGAGATACAGAGAGGAAATAGGAGGTGCAAGATGGAAGAAAGGTAATGCCATGTGATAAAATGTAGATTAATATAAATGGGCAATTTAAGTTATAAGAGCTAGTTACAAACAAGTCTAAGCTATAGCCCAAGCTTTCATAATTAATAAGTCTTGCTGGCTGGACAGCCCTGCTCTCTAGGCCCTAGGCTCTGGGGCACATCCCATGCCCCTCCCTCACCTATTACAGCCCCAGCCACTAGTCAACAGGTAAGATTCCGGTGGCCAGGCCCCACTGCCCATCAAACCCTGTAACCTACAGGTCCCGCTCCACCCCTCAAATACACAGAACTCATCATCCTCCCCATTGGCCAACCCCTGGGGCATCAGACACCCCTACCCCAAGACACATACTCCACCTGCACCAGTTGGAAGAAGAGGTGAGTGGATGGTCTCCCACCTGGACAGTCTTGCTCCTAGGCCCTAGGCCCAGGGGCACATCCTATGCCCCTCATTCACTCACCACAGCCCCAGCCTCAGCAGGCCAGTCATCCCCTATGGCATCAGAGCCCCTCTCCAACCCCTCAAGACACAGGCACCACTTGCACCAAACGGAGGAAGAATCAACACTTGTACCTATAACTATCCCAACCCCAGATGGGTAGACAGCAGTGTAAGAATACATTCAGTAACATAAAGAGCAATATGGCACCACCAGAACATACAACAGTTCTACAACAGCAAGACCTGAACTTTCCAATGCAGATGAAGCAGAAGAAAATGACCTTAAAAATAACTTTATGAAGATGATAGATGAAAAATTTCCTTAAAGAAATGGAGAAAAAACAAACAAAAAATTAGAAGAAATCAATAAATCCTTTAAAGAAAGCCAAGAAAAATTCAAACAGGTAAAGGAAACAATTCAAGACTTGAAAATGGAAACAGAGGCAATAAAAAAAACCCAAACTGAGGAAGTTCTGGAAATGGAAAATCTGGGTACGTGAGCAAGAACTACAGATACAAGTATCTCCAGCAGGATACAAGAGATGGAAGAGAGAATCTCAGGTGTTGAAGAGAGGAAATATATTTATCTGTCAAAGAAAATGATAAATCCACAAATTCTAACACAAAACATACAGGAAATCTGGGACACCATGAAAAGACCAAACCTAAGAATAATAGGGATAGAAGAAGGAGAATTCCATCTCAAAGGCACAGAAAACATATTTAACAAAATCATAGAAGAAAACGTCCCCAACCTAAAGAAGGACATGCCTATATAGGTACAAGAAGCTTACAGAACACACACACACACACACACACACACACACACACACACACACACACACACACACACATATATATATATATCCCTTCACCACATAATAATCCAAACACTAAACACACAGACTAAAGAAACAATATTAAGAGCTGTAAAGGAGAAAGGCCAAATAACATATAAAGGCAGACCTACCAGAATTATACCTGACTTCTCAATGGAGACCCTAAAAGTCAGAAAAGCCAGGACAGACTTCTTGCAGATGGAGAAGGATATTTCATATTCATTGAAGGAAAAAGAGGGTCAGGCATGAATCACCCTGGGAGGGAAAATAGATAAGATCTCCTGGGTAAATTGGGAGGGGGAAAGAAGGGAAGGGATAGTTGAGTAGGGGGAGGGATCGAGAGGAGAGGGAGAGCAATGAAAGAGATATCTTGATAGAGGAGCCATTATGGAGTTAGGGAGAAAACTGATGTTAGGGAAATTCTCAGGAATCCACAAGGATGACCCCAGATAAGACTCCTAGCAACAGTGGAGAGAATGCCTGACCTAGCCTTCCTCTGTAATCAGATTGGTGACAACCCTAATTGTCATCATAGAGCCTTCATCCAGTGAATGATGGAAGCAGATGCAGAGATCCACAGCCAAGCACTGGGCTGAGCACCTGGAGTCCAGTAGAAGAGAGGGACGATGGATTGTATGAGCAGGAGGGGATCAAGATCATGATAGAGAAACCCAGAGAGACAGCTGACCTGAGCTAGTGGAAGCTCATGGACTCTGGACTGACGGCTAGAGAACTTGCAGGGGACTGAACTAGGCCCTCTGAATGTGGGTGACAGTTGTGTGGTTTTGTCTGTTTATGGGTCCCTTAGTAGTGGGAGCAGGATTTATCCCTGGTGCATGAACTGGCCTTTTGGAGCCCATTCCCTATAGTGAGACACCTTGCTCAGCCTTGATGCAGGGGGGAGGGGCTTGAGCCTGCCTCAACTTGATATGCCAGACTTTGTTGACTCCCCATGGGAGGTCTTACCCTCTGTGAGGGGTGGATGGTGGGTGGGATGGGGGAAGGGGAGTGGTGGAGTGAGGTGGAGGGGTAGGTGAGGTGGGGTAGAAGGAGTAGGAGGAGGGGAAAGAGGGGGAACTGTAATTGATATGTAAAATGAAAAAGAAATAAAATTTTTAAAAAAAGAGAGAAAAAGATTGAATATAAGGGGGGCTGGAGAGATGGCTCAGAGGTTAAGAGCACTGACTGCTCTTCCACAAGTCCTGAGTTCAATTCCCAGCAACCACATGGTGGCTCACAACCATCTGTAATGAGATCTGGTTCCCTCTTCTGGCCTGCAGTCATAATGCTGTATACATAATAAATAAATAAATCTTTAAAAAAAGTAGATTCAATAAACTACCCTTAAAAAAAAAGACTGAATATAAGGGAAAAAAAGGGAGGGGGGAAGAAGTTTCCATGTCATTATTTGGGAGCTGGCTGGTGGGACAGAAAAAGACTTGTTACACATTTTTTCCATAAGTTGGGTATGTTGTGCATTCATTTTCATTGTAGGAAGTCTTTAATTTCTTTATTTCTTTCTTGACTCAGTGGGTAATTTAGTTGAGAGTTGTTCAGTTTCCATGAGTTTGTAGGCTTTCTGTAGTTTGTGTTGTTTTCAACTCCAGCTTTAATCCAGGGTGATCTGATACGATACAGGTTATTCCAACTTTTTTTTATATCTGTTAAGACTTGCTTTGTGAACGAGTATGTGGTCAACTTTAGAGAAGGTCCCATGAGGTGCTGAGAAGAAGGTATGTTCTTTGGTGTTTGAGTGAAACAGTCTGTAGATATCTGTTAGGTCCATTTGAGTCATAACATGTTAGTTCCAATATTTCTGTTTAGTTTATGTTTGACAGACCTGTTGATTGGTGGGAGTGGGGTATTGAAGTCTCCCACAGCTTATGTGTGGGGTCAATACGTGATTTAAGCTTCAGTAATGTTTCTTTTACAAATGTGGGTGCCCTTGTATTTGGGCCATAGATGTTCAGAATTGAGATATCATCTTGGTTGATTTTTCCTTTGATAAATATGAAATGTTCTTCTCTGTCTCTTTTGATTAATTTTAGTTTGAAGTCTGTTTTGTTAGATATTAGGATTATTACACCAGCTTCCTTCTTAGGTCCATTTGGTTGGAAAATCTTTCTCCAACCCTTTACGCTGAGGTAATGTCTGTCTTTGATGTTGAAATGTGCTTCTTGTGTGCAGCAGAAGGATAGATCTTGTTTTCATATCCCTTCTGTTAGCCTATGGTTTTTTTTTTATTGGTGAATTGAGTCCATTGATATTAAGAGATATTAATGACCAATGATTATTAAATCCTGTCATTTTTGTTGTTGTTGTTGGTAGTGTGTGTCCTTCCCTCTGGTGTGCAATTATCTATTGCCTTTGTTTTTGTGGGTCTACCTAACTTCCTTGGATTGGAGTTTTCCTTCTAGTACTTTCTGTAGGACTGGGTTTGTGGATAGATATTTATTAAATTTGACTTTGTCATGAAATTTCTTGTTTTCTCCATCTATGGTGATTAAAAGTTTTGTGGGTATAGTAGTCTAGGCTGGCAGCCACGGTCTCTGAGAGCCTGCAAAAGGTCAGTCCAGGCTCTTCTGGCTTTTAGAGTCTCCATTGAGAAGTCAGTTGTAATTCTGATAGGTTTGCCTTTATATGCTATTTGACCTTTTTCCTTTGCAGCTTTTAATAGTCTTTCTTTATTCTGTATGTTTAGTGTTTTGATTATTATGTGGTGAGGGAATTTTTTTTTCTGGTCTAGTCTATTTGTTGTTCTGTAATCTTCTTGTACCTTTATAAGTATGTCCTTCTTTAAGTTGAGATAATTTTCTCCTATGATTTGGTTGAATATAGCTTCTTGGCTTTGAGCAAGGATTCTTCTCTTTATTCTAGTACTATTATTCTTAGGTTTGATCTTCTTATTGTGTCACAGATTTCCTGGATGTTTTATGTTAGATTTAATGTTTTCTTTGACTGATGGATCTATTTCCTCTATTGTGTCTTCAATTCCTGAGATTCTCTCTTCCATCTCATGTATTCTGCTGGTGATGCTTGCTTCTGTAATTCCTGCTCACTTACCCAGGTTTTCCATTTCCAGAATCCCATCAGTTTTTTTTATTGCGTCTATTTCTATTTTCAGGTTTTGAACAGTTTTATTTGTTTCCATCAGCTCTTTGGTTTTTTTTCTTGGTTTTCTTGGCATTCTTTAAGAGATGTATTGATTTTCTCCAATTTTTTTGCTTATCTTTTCCTCCATTTCTTTAAGGTTTTTTTTTTTCAGTTTCTCATGAAGAATCTCTATCATCTTCATAAAGTTATTTTTTTAGGTTGTTTTCTTGTGTTTCAGCTGTGTTGGAATGTTCAGGTCTTACTGTTGAAGGATAGCTGGGCTCTGGTGGAGACATGTCACCCTTTCTATTATTGTGTTCTTACACTGGGGTTTAGGCATCTGAAATGGAGTGATTATACATCTGGGCGTTGATTCCTGTGTTTGTCTTTGTTGGATAGGTGTTTTGTTCTTCTGTTTCTGTTTCTTGTCTGGTCTTCTGGCCTAAGTGGCCAAGGATTCTGGTGAATGATGAGTCTTCAAATTTAGTAGAGTGTCTCCACTGGGGTTTGGGGACCTTGTATCCCTTGTTTTGGTCTGGCCTCCAGTAAAGCCAAAGTCTTATTAGATCTGTGGATGCAGCTTGGCCTCCAGTAAAGCCCAAGTCTTTTTCTGGTATACCTAGGACCAGCTTGGCCTCAGGTAGAGCTCCTGGGGGCTGTTCTTTTAGATGGTGTAGACTGTATGTGGGGCTATGGTGTCTGTTTTTTCAACTAGCATAGACTGTGTCTGGGCCTATGGAGTTTGCTGGAGTTCTGTTCTAGCTCGTGTGACCTGGGTCCATTCCGGCTGATTTGGTCTGTGGTTCAGTGGTGGAAGCCCACTGGGATTGGAGGTGGGAGTGCAAATGGCATTGAGCTGGAGAAGTGTCGCAATGGACAGAATGAGAGGGTTCAGTTCTGATACTAGGTGGGTCATTCACCTGTTCTGGCTGATGTGGCCTGGGTCTGCTTAGCAGAAGTCTTCTGGGGTTGGGAGGAGGGCAAAGCTGTGGTGCTAGGGACTAACTTGGAGGGTGTGGGCTTGGGGGCTGGTTGAGTGTAGCAGAATCCAGGTTGGGTTGCAGTTCCACTGGTAGCCATATCATTCAACTGTTCTGGCTGGTGTGTCCTGGGCTTGCTTGGTGGAAGTTTATTTGCCTTCTTTTTAAAGGCATAATTATGATAAGAAATTCTTGAGTAAAACAAATTCTTTTTTGTTTTGTTTTGTTTGGTCTTCCTAATAAAATGAAACCAAAGGTTTGGAAAGCAGCATTTCATCAGAATTATTTCCTTTTAGATCTAGTGTTTAATTCCTAAGCAAAGCCAGCACAACACACGTGGTGCTTAGTTTTTACATAACCATGGGTTGTAGAGGCAGGGAGATGTGTTAGCTATTTTCTCTTGATCATTGTGAGGTTTGGGATCCTAATGCCTCCCAAAGGCAGCTGCACTGAGAGAGGAGCTTCTACAAGGATAATCACATTACTTCATTAAGAGGCTTCTTCACTCATCTCTTTAGTTAGGTGCATCAGCCTTCCCCAAGGAGCAGTCTCTTGCCAGGTGATTGTCAGACACATTGAGGTTCTCTTAAGGAGAAGACAGTAGTATTGATTGTTACAATTTTTGTAATAAATTACAATGTCATATCCCCACCTAGGGCCACAGATAGACTGGGTTCTTTTGATCAGGAGGAAATAATTTCTCTTTATTAGGCATAAAAATAGCTCCAAGGCTACCATGACCCACTTCCCAAGACCTGAGGCCCTAAAATCATTGAGGAAATGGGTTGAAATTGGGGAATAGATACAACTTGTTTGTACCAGAAGTCCAACTCCAAAGCCGTTCAGTAGAAGAGACTGGTGCCTGTACTGGAATTTCATCCCCACCTCACCTATCTCACCTATCTTCTATGCAGAGGTGCTCATTTACAAATCAGAGTTCCGAGCCCAAGTGGATCAAAGACCTCAACATTAATACAGTTACACTGAACCTGATAGAAGAGAAAGTGGGAAATAGCCTTGAGCTTTGGACACAAGAAACAACTTCCTGAACAGAACACCAGTAGCATAAGCACTAAGATCAACAATTAATAAATGGGACTTCATGAAACAGAAAGGCTTCTGTGGGGCAAAGGACACTGTCAATTAGGCAAAACAGCAGCCTACAGAATGGGAAAAGATCTTCACCAACCCCACATCTGACAGGACTGATCTCCAAAATATATAGAGAACTCAAGAGACTAGATATCAAAAAAACAAATAGCCCAATTAAAAAATGAGGTACAGATCTAAACAGAGAATTCTCAATAGAAGAATCTCAAATGACTAAGAGACACTAATAGAATTGTTCAGCATTCTTAGCCATCAGGGAAATGCAAATCAAAACAACTCTGAGATTCCATCTTACACCTGTCAGAATGGCTAAAATCAAAAACACTAATGACAGCTTATGTTGGAGAGGATGTGGAACAAGGGGAACACTCCTCCATTGCTGGTGGGAGTACAAACTTGTACAGCCACTTTGAAAATCAATATGGCAGTTTCTCAGAAAATTGGCAATCAATCTACCTCAAGCTATACCACTCTTAGGTATATACCCAAAGGATGCTCAATCATACCTCAAGGACACTTGCTCAACTATGTTCATAGTAGCATTATTCATAATAGCCAGAACCTGGAAACAACCTCGATGCTCCTCAACTGAAGAATGGGTAAAGAAAATATGGTACATTTACTTAGCTGTTAAAAACAATGAAATCATGAAATTTGCAGGCAAATGGATGTAACAAGAAAAAAAAATCATCCTTTGTAAGGTAACCCAGACCCAGACAGACAAACATGGTATATGTACTAACTAATAAGTGGATATTAGCTGTAAAGTAAAGAATAACCATGTTATAATCCACAGACCCAGAGAGGTTAAGTGTGGGAGCCTGTTTTTCAGGTTCCTCGTGGCTTTACCCAGCAGGTCCGCATAGAGGATGATTAGGACCACGGGCCTGAGTGCAGGTGTCTGAGATGGTCTGCACTTGGCTGTGCTGGGGGAGGAGGTCTTTTGCTCCACCCCTTGGCGTCTCTATAAAAACCTTGGGGCAGAGACAGTCGGGGCCCCGTTGGAAAAGGTTCCAGGTCCTCTTGAGGCTATCCTTTATTTTCTATCTGTTTATCTCCACAATAAATCCTTCTAACTAATATTTCCTGCTGCTCACACTCAAGAAAACTCGACCGGGACGCGAGAGGTAGACCGAGGAAAGTTCTCCAGAGAACACCGCCGGACTGCGCTGCGTCTCTTCCAG
>CABHPR010113008.1:13056-39846 GCA_902168415.1 Peromyscus melanophrys | reverse complement strand
TATCTATCTATCTATCTATCTATCTATCTATCTATCTATCTATCTACATATATATAAATTTGAGGAGCAGTTTGATATTTTGTCCATTCAGCAGAATAGTAGGAGTAGGCTCAGCCCTGAGGCCTGTGAGCTCCCCAACCACAGATTCTTGACCATATTTACAGTGTCACAGGTATGCATTTCCTCTTGTGGAGTGGCCCTTAAAGACAATCAGAAAGTGGTTTTTTTGCCCCCCAAACATCTGTGGCTCTAATGCACCCATGGACATAGCTCACCATGCTGGTCATTATTGTAGTTCACAGGGTTCATAGCTGAGCAAAACTGGTTGATAGCTGGTTCGCCCTGCAGCCTTCTGGCACTATGGTAGCTGACCATCAGGTAGGAAGCTTCCTGATCAGTTCCAACTTGTTTTATCTATGTCCTGTGACCAAAGTATGTGGTGTCTTCTTCATCAATAGGTGGGCAGCCAAGAGCAATGGCAAGAGCCTATATTGTTTTAGGACTTTTCTGGGATACCTCTGACCAATAACTCAAAGGTAGGTGTTCCACACCTGGTATTGAGCTTTTTATTTGGCAACCTACAGCTTTTGAAAGGAACATTATTTCCTGTCTAGGGTAACTCCAATTAAACTCATCTATCGATTTATCATTCATAAAATAGTAGGTTTGCATATGGCATTTTCAAATATCCTTGGTGTCATTTATCTCTTTTTCCCATACCCCCTCTGCCCTATCCTCCTACCCTTTTCCTCACCTAAACCCCTCTTTCATTGGTCCCATTCATATCATCTGTATTGTATTGTCTCCCTCCCTTAAGATCTTTCTCCTTCCCGCCAATGGACCCTTTCTAATTTCTTGGATTATACAGATATTCCAAGTTAAACATATACATCTATATCACTATCCCAAAAGGCCCAGGGAGCATTGCAGAAGTGGTTAGGGAGGTCCCTAAGAACCGGAAGTTAAGGATGACTGGAGTCAAACTGTTTTCTGGATATAACAAGATGGTTGAAATCATGAACTCACAGTAGCTGCATTTGACTGCACAAGACCCACACAAGATCAAGCTAATCAACATTCTAGCATAGAGTAGGGAGGGGCTTAGGAGCCCTCACTCCTGAGGAGCTACTGACAGTTGATGGCTTCTGGGGGAGCAGAGGTCAGTTTTCTTTAGTGCTGTGGCCCTTGGTAGGTCTACTATGCTCTAGTGGATGGCCTTTAACTTGAGTTTATTGGAAGCACAAATCAGACTTGGTGCATTATTTAATTTTTATTTTAAAAAGAGTAAATGAAGTTGGGAGGGAGTGGGGAGGAAGGGATGAATTTTGGGGAGTTGGTGTCAATATGAGTAAAATACATTGTATGAAATTTTCAAATAAGTGATTAAAATTATGTATTAAAATGCATGGCATCTCCTGAAATTGAGCTGTGAGAGCACAGTCTTCCATCAGCTAATGCGAGCTATACAGTTCTTTTTTCCTTTTCTCTCTGGCTTTATACCTACAACAACCACCAAAAAGACAAATTCTTACTATGTAGATTCCAGGCTGACCTTGAACCTGTGGCAATCTTCCTGCCTCTGCCTCCCAAGTGCCACCAGGTCCAGCCAAATGGCTTTATGCTTTCCATTTATCTTTAATACCACCCTTGAAATGAATCCTAACAGAACAATGCACTGCTTCAGCGTCTTACTCAACTGTCACATACTGTGTACACAAGACATTTGAGATGCCACAGTGGCCTTTTACATGACTCAGCTTAATTTCGAGAGAAGAATTCTACACTGCCTCTTATTAGTCATTCGTATTTGGCTCTGCGCTGCTTTAGGAACTCAATTCCACCTCTCAAGGTCTGTCCTGGGGGCTAGATTTGACAGCCTCAAACAGTGGGTCTCAGTTTTCTTATCTGTAAAATGGGGTGTTGTGGTTGATATATCGTGCACCCCAATAATCTTACCTGGGGGTCAGAGAACAGAGCAGCCACTATATGAAACATAGAGGTTAGGCAGTGGTAGCACACACGCCTTTAATCCTATCACTTGGGAGGCAGAGATCTGTCTGGATCTCTGTGAGTTCAAGGCCACACTAGGAACAGAGCCAGGTGTGGTGGCACACACCTTTAATCCCAGCATTTGAGATCTCATGTCTTTGCTTGGGAAAGACACATGCCTTTAATCCCAGGAAGTGATGGCAGGAAGCAGAAAGGTATATAAGGCCTGAGGACCAGGAACTGAGGGCTTTTAGGTTTTTGAGCAGCAGTTCAGATGAGATCCATTCGGATGAGGACTTAGAAGTTTCCAGTTTGAGGAAACAAGATCAGCTGAGAAGTTAGCAAGGTGAGGTTGGATGTGGCTTGTTCTGTTTCTCTGATCTTTCAGTGTTCACCCCAATACCTGGCTCCGGGTTTGTTTTTATTAATAAGACCTTGTGGTAGTATTGTGTTCCCCAAAATATTGTGTATGCTAATAAACTTATCTGGGGTCAGAGAACAGGACAGCCACAATATGAAACAGAGGTTAGGCAGTGGTAGCATACGCCTTTAATCCTAGCATTCCAGAGACAGAAATCCCTCTGGATCTCTGTGAGTTCAAGGCCACATTGGAAATGGCCAGGCATGGTGACCCATGCCTTTAATCCCAGAAAGCATGCCTTCAATCCCAGGGAGTAGTGGTAGAAAGCAGAAGGGTATATAAGGCGTGAGGACCAGAAACTAGAGGCATTTGCCCTGGAGAGGCCCTTGGCCTGGAGAGGCCTTTGGCCTGGAGAAGCATGTGGCTGGTTAAGCTTTCAGGCTTCTAGCAGCAGTTCAGCTGAGACCCATTCTGGATGAGGGCTCAGGGCATCCAGTCTGAGGAAACAAGACCAGCTGAGGATCCGGCTAGGTGAGATAGCTGTGGCTTATTCTGTCTCTCTGACCTTCCAGTGTTCACCCCAATAACTGGCCTCAGGTTTGATTTTATTAATAAGACTCTCTAAGATTCATGCTACAAGACCTTTTAAGATTTGTGATACAAGGTGTCTCAGTTGACTCCCCCAGAGTCCCCTTTCCAGTCCTAGCCTGCCATGATGCCCCCAAATGACTTTGTGACTTTTGAGTGTCTGCTTAGATTCCTGATGGAGTTAGATTCATCTCCTCTGCCTTCTGTTTTGACTAATAAGCCCTCTATGGTGACTTTTGGTATATTGGGTAAATGGTTTAGACAACTTGGCCACACATAGGACCTCCTTCATGAGTTCACAGGAGGCTAGGAATCTTTGTCATCACAGTCTAGACCATCTTTGTCTTCTCAAAGCTCTTTCTCTTCAGCTTCCTCGGGTATATTTTTGCCTTTTCCCTTTTCTTCCCCACCATAGAAGAACACTCCCATCTAGGGTTCTTTTGCAGAAAGTCTTCTCAGGCTCCCTCTGTTGGGGTGGAGCCTGTTGTCATAGTAACCTTCCATTAGAGGCTCTGAGGTCAGCACTGAAGCCAGTCAAATCTTCTCACATGGGTGGCCACAGAAGGTCAGGACAGAGCATCTCTCCAAACCTGGCAATTTGTTATAATAGGAAACAAAAGATTTTGTTGTTCTGATATCTTGTCATAATGATCCCTTTTTGTCTTATGGGTCACTCTAAGGAGTAAAGAGAGAACTAAGGACAACTTAGTTCAATTTGCTAGTCTTTCCTAATATTTTTACAGATAGTTCCATTTATCTTAGGCCATCTTTTGACTCTGAAAATATTATCTTCTCTTCTAAGACATGTTGTTTGAGTCCTTGAACTTGAGCCAAGAGGGAAATAAGGCAAGGAACACAAGCTTAAATGGCTAATAATATTGAAATAACAATCACTGGATATTCTTTGATGACAATAAATAAATATTCAGAGCAGTATTCTCTCCCAGCATGTATGTGTGTGTGTACCTACACATCCTCTCCTTATCTGACTTTTTAAATAGTTAAATGAAAGTTGAAGAAAAACAGTAATGTTTTCCAAAGAATTTAGAAAATTCTAGACTAAATTTGATTGTTTATTACTCCACAGAAGTCCAAGGCCAAGTAGAGAAGCAGTAGGTTAAGGACAATGTGGTATCATGAGGAAGAAGGTCACTATTGAATGCCTGAGCTGGGCCAATTCTTTTCAAGTGGAGCCTACAGTAATTGAAAATAAGAAGGCTTACAATGTGGGAATTCCAGGCCTTTAGGTACTACTAGGAAACATTAAGAGCAGCTGCCCCCTCCCCATACAGGCAAACTTCATCTGAGGCTTGGGAATAAAAGCTGTATTGCCAGCTGAGACAAAGAAAGAAGGATACACACACACAAGAAACTGTCTGGGCTGTCAGGCTGTATTTGTGTCTGCCTGAGCTGCTCTGAAAAGATCCTCTTCTCTTGAATCACTCCTACCCCAGACAATAATGGGATGGAGTGGCAGCACTCTCTGTTCTGAGCAACAGATCGCAGATGTGGGACCAGAAACCTTCATCTTCATTGTTACTGATAGCTAGAGCACCACCGCTGTACCTTGTCTTGATGGCCTCAGCTTCCTTTGTTACTAGGTGATTATGATGAGGAGTCTAGCCATCCCATGGTGGACAGAGATAGACCAAGACAATAAGTCACTGCTGAAACCTCATCCCACATACCTTTCATGCTAGGTTTCTTTCTACTCTTTTTAAAGCTTACCCACATCAAGGCCAAGGGCAGCTTTCCAAAACAAGTAAAATTATCTGTCATAGTCTCTTTCAAACCCTCTAATGATGTCCCAATATAACACGAGTCTTAAAAGGTCTTATTAATAAAAACAAACCCAGATCCAGGTTTTGGGGTGAATGCTGAATGATCAGAGAAACAGAACAAGCCACATCCAACCTCATCCCAATAATGTCATTATGATATACAGGTACTAAACCATCTGCCTCACATCCCTTTACTTCTTCAACTTCATCAATGATCACTTTTGCCCCCTTTTTACTTTCTTCTAGACATACTAGTCCCATTGCTTGAGCATGTCATTTCTAGTCACATCTCAGTGCTTCTGCACATGTTGATCCCTCTGCCTGGAATAATCATTTATTAGTTACCCATATTACCTCTTGCGTTACGTTACCTCCTTCATATGTTTTTTCAGATTCAATCTTCCCAATGAAAGCTTCCCTGACCAAGTTATTTCAAATTGCAACTAATTATTGTTGCTTGATATGGTAGACACACACCTGTAATCTCAACCTTCAGGAAGCTAAGACAGAAAGGTTGTGAATTTGAGAACAGCTTGGGCTACATTATGAGTTCCAGACTACTCTAGGCTATAGATAATGAGACTCTGTTCCCCCAAATCACTCATTCATTCATTCAGTCAGTCAGTCAGTCAGTCAGTCACTCACTCACTCACTCACTCATTCACTCCTCTGTGTTTCTTAGTTACAATAGAACCTGGGTGCATAACAACGCCCTCAAAGTAACAAACAATACGCATTAATTTTTAGGTGTGTGAGTTTAGTTGAGACTTTATTGACCTGTGAGCTCAGCTTGAGTTTAGTTGCTATTTAGTCTGGGAGCTGTGGACAAGTCTGTTCAATGAGAGTTTGTATGGAGGCCCAGGATGAAGGGTTGTACTTATTGAGAGCATATTCTAGTGGGTATCATCAGCACACAAGAAGAAAGCCAAGGCATAGCTGCAATTTAAGGTCTTTACTCCCGTCACATTCTGTTTGTCAAAGGAAACTGTGGGGAGCAGAGGAAGCCCTAACTGAGTAAAATCCTGAGTGAATATGTGTTGTTGACATGGAAATGACCATGTCAAAGACACTATAGCCTTAGACCCGCAGGAAAATGACAAAGCCGTCCCTCCTGGTCCAAGTCCAAATGTTGATAATATCTGCAGAAAATGTCCACTATAGCTTTCTTCCCTCATCCCTGATGTATTTATGGCCTGAAGACTACAGAGACTCCTCTTATGAGGTGATATTTTTGTTTTTGCTCTAACAAATAAAGCTTGCCTGGAGAACAGAGTGCAGAGCTAGCCACTAGTTAACCATAGAGGCCAGACAATGGTGGCACACACCTTTAATCCCAGCACTTGGAATCTCATGCCTTTGATCCTAGTACTTGGGAGGCACACACCTTTAATCCCAGCACTTGAGATGAGGAAACAGGAAGTGATATAGCTGGGCTGAGAGAGGAATATAAGGTGGACAGAGACAGGAGCTCAGCCCCTTTTTGGCTGAGGAGTTGATGAGGTAAGAGGTGGCTGTGGCTTGCTCCTCTGTCTCTCTGATCTTTCAGTATTTTCCCTGATATCTGGCTCTGGGTTTCATTATTAAGACCAATTAGGATTCATGCTACACTCTTACTAAGATTAGCTTAAACCTATATCCTTGTTTAGCTATATAGTATAACCCCTGCCTCCTTGTTTAGCTATATGCAATAACCTTGCCTCTCTGAGGTGGTATGATTTTTCCATCAGAGAGCGCTGTCCACCTAATCACTGCTTCACTATGTCTGAATTTTTGTCTTTTTTTCATCCCCTTACTGCTCAGTCAGGTCCAATCCCTGGAACCATGTAGAATGTGGAAGTCAAATAATAATGAGGAGACTGGAGAGATGGTTCAGTCTGCAAAGTGTTTGTTGGGCATGTGTGAGGTCCTGAGCTTGATGTAAAATTTCTAGGTATGGAGGTATGTACTTGTAATTGCAAGAATATAGAGGCAGAGACAGGTATGTTGCCTGTGTATGCTGGCCAGCCATCCAGTTTAACCTACTTGACAAGTTCCAGGTCAATGAAAGGCCTTGTCTCAAAGAAAAAAGGTAAATGGCTCTATTAATTACTTTTCTACTATTTTGATAAATCACCACAACCAAGGCAACACACAGAAGAAGGTTTATTTGGGCTTATGATTCCAGAGGATTAGAATCCTTGAGGTAGAGAGAAAGCAGCATATGGCTGACATGGCAGATGGGACAGAGGCTGGGGGCTCACATCTTACTGTAAGCACAAAGGAGAGAGAGAGAATTCAAAATAGCGTGAGTCTTTAAACTCTCAAACTTCATCTCCAGTGACGTATCTCCTCTAACAAAGCCACACTTCTTAAGCCTTCCAAAACAGTGAATGTCTCCAACTGGGAATCAAATATTTAAATTCCCAAGAATATGGGGGACATCTCATTCAAACTACCACAATGGCTTCTAAAGAATGACATCTGAGGTTGACCTCTGGCCTACACACACACACAAACACACACACACACACACACACACACACACACACACACACACACACACTAATGAGACAGGGAATGAAATTTTGCCCATACTGGAAGGGGAGAGCCAAAATAGTTGCTGAACAGTCAACTAAACAATTACACATGCAGACTTTGATGCACACATACATATCCTACCCATTTGCCTGTTTAACTCCCATTTTTGCCTTTCTCTTGAGGGTTTATCACCACCCTAAACAGTGACATATTTTTCTTGCTTATTTTGCTTATTGTCTGTCTTATTAGTTACAATATAGTTTTGCTAAGAACAGGGAGTTGAGTACTCATTGAAGGAAGTTCAGAAATAGGTTTTATGACTTGATGATAAGACCCTATTGTTTTATATCTAGTATCCACTTATGAGTGAGTACATACCATCTTTGTCCTTCTGGGATACTAGATATAAAGCAAAGAACAATCAGACTGCAACCCACAGAACCAGGGAGGCTATATAGCAGGGGGGACCCGAGGATAACTGTGGCTTAAAATAAGTTTTGGTTTTACTCAATTACTGGGCAAGCCTCAATGAAACATTTCACTATTAGGATAAGAATTTATACTGTATCAAGCTGATAATAGAAAAATAAATAAATAAAAAAGAAAAAAACATTTTTAACTGTTGCCATAAAAGCATGACTCTTGTTCCAAAGGGGGGAAAAAGACCCTATTGTTGAAGACCCCAAATACTTGACTTATAGGATATGGAGAAATGAATCTGGTACCAACCTGGAAGCTTCATTTTTACTGGCTAGCTTTCATAGTACTGAGAGTAGCCATGCACTGTACCACAGGAGAAAAGTAATCATCAACCTTACCCACCTGAACTCTGCAAGCTATGACAATGACTGGCTTGCCAAGATATACCCACTGGTGTAACAATGGCATGAATGTTATAGAGTTACCAACCACTTTCTGATTGGATTCAAAGCCTGGTACTGTTAGCTGAGCCCCAAAGTGAAGGCTATCTAGGTCATAAGTCCCAGGGAAGACTCTAATCCTATTGTTTTTCTAAATGGATATAGTGATAAGCTACCCCCTAGGTTCTTATGTTTATACTCACAGGTTAGTGCATCTCTCAACCTTCATCAGAGAAGCTTTTTTAGTCAGTGGATGACTATTAATACAAAGACTCACAACTGGTTAACATTCAGAGAACAAGAGACTGTGGAGTTCTCAACTCTAAATGGTATATCTATATCACAAACCACTCTTCCTTCCCTGTACAAGGCATGGGGCTAATCATAAAAGGCAGAAAGAAGATTTAAAAAGCCAGTGGAAATGGATGCCCACAGTGAAACTGTTTTCTGGCCATTACTAGGCTGACGCCATAATGCATGTGCAAGACCTGCACAAGATCAAACCAGACAAAAATCCAAGCCTTGGCGGGGGAGGCAGTCATGAAGACCCACTCCTAACTGTGGAGCTATGGCAATTTATGGCTGCTGGGAGAGGGAGAATCAGTCTTCTTCAGAGATGTGGCTCCTGAGAGGCCACCTATGCTCCAATAGATGGGCCTAAATGCATTTACATGCTGGCAGCACTAAGTGGACTCAGTGAGTTTTAAAAAAAAAAAGAGCTCATGAAGATGGGAAGGAAAAAAATAGTGGGGGGGGATAGAAGAGAAATTTGAGGAGAGGGACTAGGGAGTGGATTTGTTCAAAATATGTTATATGCATGTGTCAGATTCTCAGACAATACAAAATGGGTTCTAGGATCTTGGAACCTTATGAATAGGTGTATGATTTCTGGTCTACACCATTACCACTGCTACAACCATCATCAACATTGCTACCACTATTATCATTTCCACCTCCACCAACATTCCAGGCAGCTGAAGGAAAGAATACTTCAGTCCTGATGGGAGGGGCAGAGTGCCATGTTACAGCATTCTTTCAGGGGTGTCCAGCCTATTGATTTTAGGACATGATATTTTCATCTACAAATGCATTGGTCCACATCTATAGGTATCCTAGGATGCATTTGGCTTTGGATTGCAGATTGAAAATGCCTTGTTGAGCCTGAAGGAAAGACAAGTAATCTTCTGTAGAAGACAGCCATTGATGGATGACATACTGATATATATTCCTTTGTAATATCAATTCTAACCAATTCAAAAAAAAGTTGAATACTTACTTGGTGTCTTGGCATTGGAGAGACACAGATAAATAAGACAAGAGAAACCTATGGTCTTGTAGAAAGACAGATACTTCAGGAACCAACTGATTATAGGAACAACAAACAGGTGAAATGGGATTTAAGGGGGGGCTGCCAGCTAAATGTGTAATATTCCCAGTTTTATGCAACATTAATGAACTGATTGTCACAGAATAAATGCCTTATAAAATCCCATTTACTGAAATACCTCTTTTAAAACCATTTATTATGGAGAAGAGATATTCTCTCTCATTTCAAAGGTTTTCTCTTGAGTGGCAATGTAATTGTTTATAATATCACATGATTAAATGTACTTCTGGGACTGAAGAGATGCCTCAGCAGTTAAGAACATTTGTTGTTCTTGCAAAGGCCTTGGGCTCAGTTCCCAGCACCCATATGGCAGCTCACAACCATCTATAACTCCAGTTCCAGGAGATCCAGTGCCACCTCCTAGCTTCCACAGGCATTGCATGCATGTGGTGCACATACATACATACATACATACATACATACATACATACATACAGGCAGGCAAAACATTCATGCATATAAACATGAATAAATTTTTAAAAGTATACTTGGATTTCCTTTTGCATAAATAGATATTGATTGCAATATGAAAAATGGGAGGGAAGAGGGGAGTTGGAAGATAATAGAGAAGGAATGAAATTGAAACCTATGATAGCCACTTATATGGAGATGGGACTATGATTTACCTTTTTCGATGACCTATCCAGAGATTGTCACCCTAGTACTGATTATATCTCTCTCTTCCCCAAACCCACAGACCTCTATACCAAACAGCTTTCCTTACTTTAACTGGCATTCTCTTACTAAAGTGCCTTTTCTGCAGCTGGTTCAATGAAGCCTCCTGACAACCATGGCTATGGTTGTGTATGGTTTGAATATGTCTCCCAAAGGCTCATATGCTGGAAATTTGGTCCCCAGTGTGACAATGTGCTAAGAGGTGATAGGATGTTTATGAGGTAGAGTTTAGTCATTTGGGGCTGTTGCTTTTGGAAGGGATTAATATAGTTCTCTTGGAGCCCTAGTTAGTTAGCATCTCATTCACATACCACAATGCTATAAACGCTTGATTGTGACTAAAGCTGCCCTGATTTTATTTATGCATGACCAATTTAGAAAGTAATTTGGGAGGAAACAAATTGTTTTCTAGACTCAAGTAATTTATCATTGTAAAGGATTTGAGAACTCAACCTCCAAGAGCATCCTCTTCTTTTTCAAGATAAAGCTAAACCTTCTCCCATTAGTGGAAAAAGTTACTCATAACCCAAACCATGCCTGCCTCTTCCTTGTCCTGTCTGCCTCTATCTTGCCTCCTTCCTCCTCCAGCATTGTGCACTGCCTTCTAAGGACTTACAGCCTCATCTCCTCCCCTCTATCCTGGTCCATGCCTCCAGGCTCTTACTTGTGCTATTGCATCTGCACAGAATGCAATTCTCAGAATGCCATTCAAATTTTATACCATTTCCTCTAGGAAGCCTTGTCCCCTGTTTCTGTCCAAGTCAGAACATCTTTTGGGTTCTTGCAGTACCCAGGTGCACTGTAATCATGGGCTCATTGTATCGTGTTATAACCGTGGATATATTTGTTCATCTCATCTGCTCAATATGATTAAGCCAAGGATTCTGTCTTCATCTGATTATTTGTCTCTGTAGGTACAAACAGAGCTTGGTAAGTACACAGAAGTACATCCAGCCTTGGCTTAAATTCTTCAAATAGTCTTGACTGTCTTAAAGGCAGCCTATTTCATTTTCTCAGTTTTCAAATGTTCTTTCTTCTGGCGGGGCTGATTTATGCCTTTGTATAATTTCTGCCCACTTGTCCTTGTTCTGTCCCCAGGAATGAAGTCTATTAGAAGAGAGCAGCGGTCTGCTCGTTGAGCCGGCCTTCGACAAAGGATGCAGCTGTCACTGGTGGCTCATCTTGAAACAATTCTGTGCTGTTTTTGGAGCTGGGTATGGAATATTCTTTTCTCTAAATATTTGGAATAGGAACAGTAAGGTGGCGAGAAAGCAAGAACAGCCGGAGCATCCCCTGAAGTGTCTCAGTTTGGTTTGCTGTTGTGTTCTGCAGCCCAAATCTGTTTACCTGAAAACATTCTGCTACCATGATGCAAGCAAACTAGGCATATTCAGCACATTTGTTACATGGTGATGCCAGTTAACCTTTTCATGTGGGCTCAGTGGGTTGAGCTGCATCCTCTGGTGTCTGTGCTGGGTGCTCCACAGGACTCACTTGCTAGCTGCTTGGAGTGCTGCTGTGGCACTATTCACTAACCCTAGCCATAGACTTGGCTTCCATCTGCCCAGGAATTCAGGCACCATTTATACAGAGTTCTCTGGGAGTGTTACTCTTTACTATAGACTAGAGTTTCTAAAAAAACAAAAAATGAGAATTTCCCAGGGAGTTAGTTGAAAAGCAACAATAACAACAACAACAACATAGTTTTGGACTTCTATACCTGATTGTCCAAATTAGAACATTTGAGGATCAGACCTCCAATCAATTTATTTAGTTTTTGTTATGTTTTTAAAAATGAGATGCTTTAAACTAGCAGGCACAGTAGTGGGTTTCCATATAACATTTTCATATATTTGCGCCACTATTATTTGTTCTTATTCATCCCTCTCTCACTTCCTTCCTCTGTTCCCCTCCTCCTCTTGCTCTGCTCCCCTTCCATCCCTCAGATAGTCCACCTTCTGCTTTCAAACTACATGGTGTGCATTTCAAATGTCCTCTCTGGATAATTCTTATAGAGGATAAAATGAAGGAGCCTAGTTTTTGGCAAGATATCACCAAATATACCATTATCAAGCTGTTCTGGATATTCGTTTGCATTGAAATACACACTAGCCTCTATCAATATCTATCTCTGCCCTTGGCTTTCACCTTTAGTTTTAAATGGGGATAATTCATTCGATTTCTTCGTGCTGGTTAAGATAAAGCCAACTACCATGCCAGAGATATCATTAAATGTCAGTGGCTTACCACAAGTGAAGTTTGCTACTAGGTTACAGAAAGCTCTAAGGGACTGCGTTTGGTGAGTGGCTCTCTTCCATGTGGTGATTCAGGAACTCAGGCCTTTCCACATTAGAGACATCTCTTCTAGATCCTCTACATCCAAGAAAGAGGAAGTGAGACAGAATATCAATTGCTGAACCCCTGTGGCGTATAAGTGACACTTTCCACTCACATTTTGTTGGCTATTTACATGGCCTATCGAAATGCAAGAGAACATGTGTATGACTCATTATATTATTAAAAGCCAACACAAAAGTTGGTGATTTCAAACAATTGCCATTTGTTGAGCTCATAGTTCTATGTGGCAGAATTTGGAGGCTAGGATCAGCTAGGCAGTTATATTACTCTAAGTCAGGTTTATCTGAACTCAGCTGGGCTCATTCTTGCTATGTGGTCAACTGCCACATTGGCTGGTGAGTACAAGGTGTAAGATAGCCTGAGCTGAAAACACATGTCTTTTTCTTTTTAATCTGTGCCTTTCTCCTCAACAGATCAAGACAGGTTTGTTTGCATGGCAGCCAAGCAGGTTCCCAAGAGCAATAGAAGCACCAAATTCTGTTGAGACCTAGGTCGAGAGCTCATAAAGTAGCTGTGGTCACATAGGTGACCAGTATACAGAAACAAGGATGAAATAGAGGGGATAAATAGAAGATGCAAGGAGAGTCCAATGGTGGTAGCACACACCTTTAATCCCAGCACTCGAGAGGCAGAGGCAGGAGGATCTCTGTGAGTTCAAGGGCAGTCTGGACTACAGAGTGAGTTCTAGGACTGTCAGAGCTGTTACATGGAGAAACCTGTCTCAAAAACCCAAAAGAAAAAAGAAGATGCAAAGAGTTATGGCATTTTTACAACCAACCTCAGAAAGGAAAATGCTCCCTCTCTCTCCCTTCCCCCCTTCTCTAGCTCCTTTATTCTCTTACCCTCTCCTTTCTCCTTTCCCTCCTTTCTCCTCCCCTCCTTTCCTTTCCTCTCCCCTGCCCCAGGGTCTTGTGTATGCTAAGCACATACTCTATCACTAAGCCACATCCCTCTTGGCCTATAACACTCTTAACAGACACTTGGTGTCATAGCAAATCCCCAACAGACTTATCTGTTGTGATACATTATAATTTGTTGAACACTTGTTATGTAGCAGACTCTGTACCAGGCAATTTACATATATCATCTTATTTAACCACCACAATTCACCTACTAGGCGGACAAAGGAAGCAGAGTCAAGGAGATGAGGAAAATACTCAACGCCATTTAACTAGTAAGCTATGGTGTGAAGGTAAGACGTTGGCTAAGCTTGAGCTGCCTAATGAGAAAGGAAAACCCCAAATTGTTTCTAGGACTGCATTAAGCATTTAGGAAAGTCTGAGAAATGGTTTGGAAAGTGATTCTAGCTTTCTGACCTGAAAGATGAGGATGAAGCCTGGAACCAGTTTTGGTGGATGACCCTCAAGTTGGCACAGACCATCTCAAAGACAAAGCAATCATGACCACAGTAACTCAGCTTATGGAATGTGCTGTTTGCTTCTCGCCTACTTCACAGGGGTTGGAGAAATTCCTGGTTTTGATCAAAGAGTCCTTGTCACTGTTAGAGGATCTTGGGTAAGAGGAAGGAGGTAGAAGGGAAGTGAGCAGATGACAGAAACATCCAGCCTCGCAGTAGAAAATACCAGAGCAGAAAAGGTTTTTGAAATCTCCTAGCCAGATATTTCCAGCCTTTCTTAGGAATGAGGTCCCAGATAAGATAGCACTTTACCCAGCTCATAGATAAGGCTTGTCAAGCATACAGCTCAACAAACATTTCCAGCAGTCTTACTGGCTCTTAGCAGTCTGTGGCCCCCAGGTTGGAAGCACTAGCCTAACACAGAAGAGGAGATAGATCTAATTTTGAAAGGAAACTCTATTAATTTAACAGCAGTGGACGTGCTGAAAGCCCTGTGCTAATATAGATTCTCAGGACGTGACTAGATGTTACAGCGAAGATAGCTGTGAGTGATGATTGACAGTGTCCACTGGTCTGGACAAATCCTTTCTATTTAAATGTTTTTCAGGCCTCTGAGTTGAGTTTCTGCGTACACATATGCAACCCCACCACCTGTAAATCCATGAAACTTGTGGTTCATACAAAACCTCTGTTCCAAGGGTCCAAGCGGAAGGAGGAGGAGAGAGAAAGGGGAGGCAAGAGTACATGGTAGGGAATATGTTCACCATACAATATATATTTGTATGAAAATGTCCTTATGTAGCATAATGAATATACATGAGGAAAATTAAATAATAATATTTTAAGTGTCATTAAGTGAGTGTATGAAATTGTCAGAAGAATAAGATTCATTAATTGAGAGAAAAACTCTGTTCACTAGACTGAGTCTTCATTCCATCTATCTTCTGACGAGGTTGAGGTTAGACTTCCCAGAGAGCATGTGTGCTAAGTACCTGCTAGCTGTGATCCAGTCACGTGTTTTTAAGAGGTTGTGAAAGATGACATGCATTTCTCCCAGCTCCACACTTAGTTAATGGCAGGAACAGGTCTGCATCCCTGAGCTCCCGATAATGTGTTTTCCATGACACTAACCCAGTTATGGAAATTTATCTTACCATTTAAACCCAGGCATGATACACGCTTCAGTTTTCTTTCCACATTTGCTCCTGTTTTTTTTTTTCTTCTGAAAATCTGCTTCTGTGTTTGCCAGACACAGTTTGGTTTCCTTCTTTAAGACATAAAAATTAAACAAAGCTTATTTTTTGGATTTTCCTGGCAAATTTAATTAGCTACTGAGATAAGCATCTCAATTTTGCTCTGTCTGTATGCCCACTCTCCTATTATCATTGAACAACTGTGCCCAAGCATCAGACTTGGAAATTCACTGTTGAAGTAAAGCCTGGGGCAATTCAAAACCAGGTGAAAGCCTTCCTTTCTTATTTTTTCCTTCTTCAACCTCTAAGGCCCCTCAGTCTTTTTTTGTTTTTTCCATTCATTTTATTTACATATATAGATTATACAAAATAGTAGGTTTTATTTTATATTTCATCCATGTAGTTAATGTACATGGTCCTTTTCTATTTTAATATTTTTCAGGAATTTGAGATTTATTAAGTTTTGCTTACTCATATAAACAACCCAGACCTTCAATTCATGAACCTTATGACTCTTATAAACAGTTTACTAGAGTTGGAGTGGACTTGGGCTCCACCCGATTTGTCCTCTGAGGGGGACTAAGGTTCAGAGAGGCAGAATTAGAATATTTCAGAGTTTACAGAACTGGAAAGCAATTTTCCAGAATCCAATATGCAAAATGGTCAATTTGCTGAATGGCAACCGCACAGCACAATCTTGCTTTTGTGAATTCTTTTGTTCAGTTGATGGGTTTTCATTTTGCCTTCATTTTTAAGGAATATTGAATTTGCCTTTGCCCTAGTTTCTTGTCACTACAGTTGAATCTGGGGAGAATAAAGAACATGAAAAGATTATATAAATATGAATAACTTTTATTAACAATGTGTCTATTATAATATAACAAAATGATGTGTGTATATTCAGAATGTAGTTTTGAATAGGACTACATTAATGAAGGATACTAAGAAAGGGCATACGCTAAAACTCCATTCCTCTTATGAGTCAAGAGTATGAAAATATTTGGCTTACAACTATCAATTTCTTTCTTTCACTTTCCTTCCAATCCAGCAGCAGTTCTTCTTTATCATATTTCAAATCCTTCGAACCATCAAAGCCTTTCCCATCTCATTTGCTCTTCTGTATGCCCTCCTGTCTCTACACTGGTCTGAAGAAGAACTTCAGAAAGGACAGACGTACTCTGTTTCACATCTCTAGAAGGTTCCAGTCCACAGCTGATGGGAAAACAGGCAGTGAAGCTCAGTCTGTGGTGGTGGGAGTATGCAGTAAAGGCTTTTTACGTGGTGGTGGACCAGGAAGCCAACAGTGAGGCTGAAAACAGGGGCCAAGCTAGAACTTTTAAAGGTCCATCCCTTGTGACCAATTTCTGCCAACTAGGCCTTATGTCTGAAAGGTTCTAAAGCTTCCCAAAATGTCACTGCCCACTGAGGAACAAGTATTCAAAATGTGAGCCTCAAACATGTCAGATCCAAACTGTAGTAGTCTCCCTAGCATTTTTTAAATTTTATTTTTTTTGTAATTTTTTTTCCATTCAACATATTGATCATATTCTTCCTCCTGTCCCCATTCCTCCAAGATTCTTCCTACCTCCATATCCACCCAAAATCATGTTTTTTCTTCCTCTCTCTAAAACAAAACAAAACAAAACAAAAATTGAAAACCAAAACAAACAAATTATCTTAAAAAAGAAAACTCAACAAGACAAAAAAATACTAAAACAAAAAGTGCACTAAAACACCATGGAGTCCATTTTGTATTGGCTAACTGCTCTTGGTCCTGGGACCTTCTCTGGAGTGTGGTTGATATACCCAGTGAGACTCTGTTGGAGAAAATGGATTTTCCCTTTCCTAGCAATTATCAGTTGCAAATAGCTTCTTGGCTAGGGGTGGAACTTTTGTCTACTTCCCCTTGTCAGTGCTCAGATTTTGTCTAACTTGAACCTGTGCAGGTCTTGTGTGTGCTGTCACAGTCTCTATGAGTTCATACGTTTGTCAGTTCTGTTGTGTCTGGAACATGCTATTTCCTAGGAGATCTCTATCACCTTTGGCTCTTACAACCTTTCTGCCTCTTTTTCTGCCTAGATCCCTGAGCACTGAGGGAAAGGGTTTGATAAAGACATCTCATTTAGGGATGAGTACTCCAAAGTCTCTCACTCTCTGTACATTGTCCAGTTGCGGGTCTCTCTGTTAATTACCAGCTACTGCAAGAGGAAGCTTCTCTGATGAGGGCTGACTGATGTTCTGAACTATGAGTAGAGCAGTATGTCTTTAGGAGTCATTTGATTGCTATGTTCATTTAGCAGAAAATAGTAGGTTTACCCCCTAGGGCCCATGGCCTGGCTAGTCTCAGGTTTTGGGCCCTTTTAACAGTGTCAGGTATAGGTTCTGTCTCATGGAGTGAGTCTTAAATCCAATAATAAATGCTTGGTTACTCCCTTAATGTTTATACCACTATTATACCAATGTGTCTTGCAGGTGGTCACTGTTATATGACACATGGTTTGTAGCTGGGTGATACTGATGATTACTTTTCTCCTACAGTAGAATGTATAGTCCCTTCCAGCACTGTAAATGCTAGTCAGCAGGGATAAAGCTTGTAGTTGAGCACCAGCTTGATTTCTCCATGTTTGGTGACCTGAGTATATGGTATCTCAAACAATAGGATTTTACTGTCATGCTGTGAAGGGTAATCAATAACATTGGTGATAGCCTATAATGTTTAGAGGGGGTGTCTAGAGGACTCTTTTCATGAACTATTCAAAAATATGTAACCCATTCCTGGTACTTAGAATTTTATTTGGTAGCATATGATTTCCAATTGGGGTATTGTCTCCATTATATGTAACTCCATTTAAACTCCGTTTATACACATATATATTTTAAGAAGCTTCTACACTAGTAGGTTTCCATATGGATTTTCAAAAGGCCTTTAGTGTTAGTTTTCTCTTCCCATATTCCCTCCTCTACTCTATTCTCCCATCTTCCACCACTTTAATCCTCCTTTTCTAATTTCTCTTTTAGCCCTTTATAACATATTCTATATCCCCTTTCTTGGAAGACCCCCTCATCATCCAATTCTTTACTATCTACTTAACATAATTTCACTTTTCTTAGCAACTGAATACTATTCCAATATGTAGATACATTACATTTTCATTATCCATTCATCAGTTGATAGACTGTGGTGATATTTTGTGTATGTTCTAACAAAGCTTGCCTGAAGATCAGAGAGCAAAGCTAGCCACTAGTTAGCCATAGAGCCTGAGTAGTGGTGGCACACACCTTTAACCCCAGCACTTGGGAACTCATGCCTTTGCTCCCAGTACTTGGGAGGCACACACACCTTTAATCCCAGCACTGGGGAGGTTGAGACAGGAAGTGATATGACTGGGAGAAGAAAGGAATATAAGGAGGGAGGAGACAGGAGATTTGCCCCCCTTCAGGCTGAGGATTTCGTAGAGGTAAGAACTAGTGGCTGGTTGCTCTGCTTCTCTTATCTTTCAGCTTTCACCCTGATATCTGACTCTGGGTTTTTATTAATAAGATCAATTAGGAGTCATGCAACAATAGACATCTAGTCTTTTTCCAATTTCTGGCTGTTATAAATAAAATAGCGATGAACAGGATGAGCAAGTATCTCTGTTGTAAGATTTAGAGTCTTTTGAGTATATGCTCAAGAGTGGTACAGATGGATCTTGTGGTTCATCAATATTAAGCTTTTTGAGAAAATTCCTCACTAATTTCCATAGTGGCTACACCAGTTTGCACTCTCACTAGCAACGAATAAGTGTTCCCATTTTCCCACATCCCCCCAGCACCTGCTGTCATTTGTTTTATTACTCATAGGCACTTGGACTGATTTAAGATAAAATCTTATTAACACACAGAAATTAATAACCTTCCTATATACAGGTAACAAACATATGAGAATGAAATCAGGGAAACAGTACCTTTCAAATAACCTAGAAAATACCGTGGTTTAAATCTAATCAAGCAAGCAAAAAATTTGTATAATAAAAACTTTAAGACCTTGAAGAAAGAAAATGAAGAAGACACTAGAAGGTAGAAAGATCTCCCATGTTTATGGGTCAGTAGGATTAATATTGTGAAAATGCCCATCTCACCAAGAGCAATTTACAGATTCAATGAAATCCCTATCAAAAATTACAACACAATTCTTCACAGACCTTGAAAGAACAACTTTCAACTTCATATGGAAACACACACACACACACACACACACACACACACACACACACACCAAAACAAAAATGAAAAATCCCAGGATGACTAGGACAATCCTGAATAATAAAAGAACTGCTAGAGGTATCACTATCCCAGATTTCACATAGTACTACAGAGCTATAGCAATAAAAACAGCACTGTATTGGCATAAAAACAGACACATTGATCAATGGAATCTAATTGAAGACTCAGACATAAGTCCATACACCCATGGACACCTGATTTTTGACAAAGAAGCCAAAAATACACACTGGAGAAAAAACAACATCTTTATCAAATGGTGCTAGTCAAACTGGATGGCTGCTTGTAGAAGAATGCAAATAGTTCCATATTCACCGCCTTGCACAAAACTCAAGTCTAAATGGATGAAGAATCTAAGCATAAGATCTGACAGCCTGAATCTGGTAAATGCGACAGTAAGGAATGGGCTTGAACTCTTTGGCACAGGAAAGGATTTTCTACCCAGGATCCTAATAGCACAGATATTAAGAACAGCAATTAATAAATAGGATCACATGAAGCTAAAAAGCTTTGTGAATCAAAGGAGCAAATCATTTGAGCAAAGAGACAGCCTATAGAATGGGGAAAAAAACCTTTGCCAATTATACATCTGACAGAGGTTTAGTATCCGGAATATATAAACAAAATAACAAAAATAAAAAACAAAAACAAAAAATAAAAAAACCTGAATATCAAGAGCATAAGTAACTCAATTAAAATGGGGTACAGAACTAACCAGAGACTTTTTTAAACAATGAAATACAAATGGCTGAGAAACTCTTTTAAAATGTCTAACACCCTTAGCCATTAGAAAAATGCAAATGAAAATTCTTGTTTCTCCCATCTGCTGCCTGAGGGAGACACATAGCTCAGGGATGAGCCTAGACCTCTCACAGTCTGTGTCACAGGACAGTCATATCTACAAATATGGCAGAAAAATGTTGATGGGGACAGAAGAAAGCCTTTGATGTAGTCATCAGGGATGAAATGAAGGTCAAGAATGAGATGAAGGTGAGAGACAAGAGACAGGAATGAGACCTGGAGACATCTGCCCTCTGTACAAAGGAATGAGAGCATCAAGTTTAATGTGTTTATTTTTCTTACAATAGTAGTAGTAGTGGATTATTTCTTCAAATTATTATATTTTATGTATGTATTTGTTGAAGATATAATTTACATGTGGTAAGATACAAAGGTCTTCAATGAACGCATTTATGGGACAAATTGTATACTCGTGTAACCATTTTGTAACCATCTTACAAATCAAGATATGGAGAATATCAATCACCCCTAAAATAGTTCCTTGGACCCCTCTGAAGAAAACTCTCACCTTCTTTGAGGCAATCATTGGTATGGTTTCTTATCATAATATATCAGACTCAGATGCCCTAGAATTTCATGAAAATGAAAACATACAACATGTACTCTTGCTTCTTTACCCTCAGAATAGTTTTCTAGGTAATCTATGTTGTTGAGTATGTCGGTAGTTCATTTCATTTTATTGTTGTATTGTGTTCCATTATATAACTATAGCATACTTTGTAAGTTCTCATCAAGTTAGACGTTTGTGTCATTTCCTGCTTTTGTCTATTCTGGAGAAAGCCACTATGAACATTGACGTATACATCTTCCTATGGGTGTTTGTTTTCATTTCTATCCAGTACATACCTAGGAATTAAACTGTTGGATTCCAGAACAGTTGTGGAGCTTCACCTCTGGCTTATTCAGTCCCCCAGCCTTCTGCCTGACTGCCTTTCTGCTGGGTCTAGGGTATTGAGATTCCAGAAGGAATTGTGTAGATGGTTCTCATGTATTTTCCTGAAAGTTTCAGAACAGGGAATGGGAAGAGGTTCTGGAAATAACATGGGACACCAAGTTGGGCATCCATGAGTGAAAGAACAGGGTGTAGTCTTGGTTTTTCCTTTAATAATTCTGAAGCAGATAATTTTATGATTTTTTTCCCATTTGTTATTTTCCAAGATTCCTTTTAGATGTTCTGTGTCTGTCTTGTGGGTTCGTAATAGACACATCTTAGAGTAAATTATCTACATTTCTCCTGGCTTCAAAAACATTAAAATAGTTGTTATTTCAGTTTTTCTGCCTCTTAATGAGCGTGGCTGCTAAGGATGTTTTGTTTTGGTGACCTGAATGGTAGATAAGCGATAACATTAGAAGGAGGAGGAGATTGCAGGAATAATGTGTGTGTGTGTGTGTGTGTGTGTGTGTGTGTGTGTGTGTGTGTGAGAGAGAGAGAGAGAGAGAGAGAGAGAGAGAGAGAGAGAGAGACAGACAGAGAGACAGAGAGAGACAGAGACAGAGAGAGAAGAGAGACAAAAAGACAGAGAAGAGGAGAGAAGAGCAGAGGGGAGGGGCAGGGAGGGGAGGGGTGAGGAGAGGAGAAAACAAGAAAAGTAATGTAAAATAAGGATGACAATTGCCACAGGGAATAAACTTTGGAGAGAGCACAGATGCTTTGAAGCAGCAACCACTGAGTCATGTGTCATGTTAACAGTTCTGTTCTCTGTCACCAAGGAATTACAGGAAAAACACCCATCAGGGCACAGCAATTTCAGGGCTGAAGATATAAACTATACTGATTTCAAAACCAGAGGAGATTCTCCCAAAGCAACCCTGTAACATTTAGGTTGAATGGATGAATGAATTAATGAAAGCATTAGACAGGGTAAATAACAACAACAACAACAAGTTGCTGTAACAAAGACATCTAATGGTACAGTTCACTATGGAAGGAGGATATTTGTTTTTCAGGAACAATGGTCCAGACTGGAAAAGCAGCTCTGCTCCATAGTTAATCGGAAACCCAAGGCCCTTCTATTGTGTGGTTCTGTCCTCCTCTAGGTGGGTCGCTGTGGGTTTTACATGGTATGAAGGAGAATGATGCTACGGATGAAGCATGCCTTAAATGCTGGTTCTGGCAGTGACCTAACCATATCCCTTTGCATTCCATTGGTTAGAATTCAACCATCTGACCAAGCCTCTTCGCAAAGAGGACTATGAAATGAAGTTTAGTTGTCTTCCCAGGAAGAAAGAGAGAGTGGATCACAATGAGTGAGTAGTTGTATTTGCCCTGATGAGGAAAGCTTCAAATCACCAGGGAGGCTGCTAGTGGACCAGTCTGTTCATACCTTGAGGGTCACACAATGTTCTTCAGATGTCCTGGGCTTTGCTTCCCCTTTGACTTGTCCTAGTTCTTGCCTGTATATGTATTCTCATACTGTGATTTGATTGGATTTGGGCACGAGGATTATTTACCACTCTTGAACTCTCGCCTGATGTCATGATAGGCAAGGGCTGATTTGTTTCAGAAGCAGGGTCCAACAGGAAGGGAGTGAGTTGAGGGATGTTGTTTCTTCCCCCATGTATTTACCTCCCAGTGGGGAGCTGACATTAAAGCCTCTAGTCTCTGTCCTTTCCTGGAAAATTCTCCCTAACCAGATGTGCCCTTTCCCACTCACCACTATTATCCAACATTTTCCCCTCCTCTCTTCCTTCACAGATCCCAGTAGTGTTGACTGGCTATGACAGTATGTAATTGAATGCAGGGCTTTTCCCCTCCACTGTGATTAGTCAAACTTCATTCCATATGTAGTTGAATCATCTTTAAGAAGATGAAGCTAACGTCTCCAGGCTACAGATTCCTCCAGAGGTGCTGAGCAGCATGTGCTTGGGTGTTCCTTTCTGATGACACCAATGTCAATTCACTAGCTGAGTCCTTTCTCCACTCTGCCTTTACTCTCCACTCTTTCATGAAGTCGGCACTGCCATTTTCTTTACTTCAAGACTATCATAGTCTGTGAGCTAAGTTTATGCTGTCAATAGGTCCCTTGAAATGGCATCCTGTATTTGGCTTGTAACCAGATTCTGGGACTATCTCCATGGTAATCATAGCCAATTAGGGCAAAAAAGATAATTTTTTCCCTTCAAGAGAAAGAGCTAGAGTTTAATGAATCTCAGGGCAAAATTATTCATCTCACAATAAATGATATTCTCTAGATGCTAGAACAGCTGTTGAACAAAACATATTCTCTGGCAAGTGAGAGAAGAGCGACAACCTGCACATTTCAAATAAAAAGAAAATTAAAATACAGAACCAAACAGGTGTGGTAGATTTTATGAATGACAGAACCCACACACTTATGTATCTAGTGACACAGCAGCTGTTTCTCTACTCCTCGAGTCGAGGCTGGTCATGTGACCTGCTTTGGTCAAAGAGGTATTAGTGAATATGAAGAAAGCAGAGGCTTCAAAAGCAGAGGCTTTCTCTCTTGTGGCTCTGGGGTCCCTGAGACCTAAACTAGCCTTCTAGATGGTAGCAAATGAATAACTGCTCTCATTAACTTAGCTAATAGCTTGACAACGCTAGATGTGTGAGTGAGGCCTTCCTAGGTCTCCCAGCCTCTGGATAACTCATGAGCTGTCTGTAGATAAATGAGAAATAAACCACACTAAAAAAGCTACATGAAAAGACTTGAGGTTATGATCTAAGTATGAGGTGGTTTTGTTTTAAGTTGCTATGTTTTGAAGTGATTTGTTATGTAGCCCAAACCAAAAGAATTGAGCAGCTAGTGCGAGTGTGTGGTATAGGTTCATATGTAAATGTGCCTCTCACATCTTTTCTCATATCCATAAAAAATGTTCCCAATATGTCCTGAAATCAGAGTTCTTAGGTGAGTTCTTTATGTGAATACACTGTAAGAACGCTAAGTACCAATATAAACATAAGCACATAAAAACATAGAAAAGGTAAGTGACTTTGTCTCCTCTTCCCTATACCATTTTTCTCCTGCTCCAAGTCCATGAACTGTAATCCCAACCAGTCAGAGATTTGGCCCACCTGAAGAAAGGTACTACCTAGAACATTCCACAGCACACAATTCTTTGGGAACATTACCTCTCTTTGGCAGCCCCAGCATGAGGGATAAAGTATGCATGAGTCCCTACCTCCTTCTAAATGCAGGGAAAAGGATTAATACTGGTATTTTCTTACTTCTTATCATGACCTTTACCTTTTCATAGTTATTTTATTTTTCCCCAGAATGGGATTTATGTACTGGGCTAATACAACCTTCTCCACTGAACTTCAATACCCTACAAGGACTGGCTGTTGATGGCTTTCTTAAGACAAGTTCTCTATGATATATCAGATGTGTCTATTGATTCATGAAGTCACGGAGGTGGCATTTCAGGGCAGGGATAGTGGGACTGGGGGGAGGGAGGCTTCTTTGGTCAGATAAAGCTTACATGGGAATCTGCCTTCAATATTAGTTTGCCATATCTGATAGGTATATATGGCCTAACTATTTCTTGGCTGCTGTCAAATATGGAGACTTAGGTTTTAAGAAAATAACAAACCTAGTTCTTTTGAAAAAAAAAAAAAGTGCCCAGCAACAGAAATCCTTCCTGTTCTCATTTCTACATCCTACTTCCCTGTTCTCATTGTTATGTATTTTAGCTGTGAAAATCTGTCTATTATTTCTTTAAAATAGCTTCATAGAGACATTATTGGTACACTGCAATCTACATACTGCAAAAGTCACCTGTTGAATGTATATAATGCTATTTGGTAATTCTATAGAACTGTGCAATCCTCACTACAAACTAGTTTTAGGGTATCCAATGATCCCTGTTCCCCCTTTCAATCAGTCCTTATTCCAAGTATCAGTCCAGGGCAAGCACAAATCTATTTCTCTCCTCTGTAAATTTGGCTGTTCAAGACAGTTCATATAAATGGAATCATGCAATGTAAATTAAAGGTTGCAGCAGAGATCTTGGCTGGGGCTCCAATCATTGGAAGACTTTAACTGGCCTGAAGGACATGCTTCCAGAATGATACACTAACTTGGCTGACAGTTCAGTGCTAGCCTGATACCAGGGGACCTCAGTTCCTGACCACATAGCTCTATCTATCCTAAGACCACTTGAGTGTGCTTACAACATGGCAGTAGAACAGGTGACCCCAAAGTGACCAAGGTAAAAGGAACATAGCCTTCAAAAAGTTACCCACTGTTATTTCTATCTTCTGCTGGTTGTGAAGGTTAGTCCTTTTCCAGATGGGAGAGAACTGTCCAAGGGTCAGAATATCAGGAGGCATGCATGACCAAATCAGCTTGGAGCATATGGGTACCAGATCTTTCAGCTTTTATCCCTTGGTAGCTAAGGTGCCCTGTGTGGCTTGAGTGAGCTTCAGGAGCGGCAGAAGAAAGCCTTAGGTGGAGGGATTTATCCTTACTGGAGATGAGAATCAGCCAATCTCCTGGGAATTTACCATTGTAACTGTGGGTGAATCCTGAAGCAGCCTTAGGACTTTGAGATGGAGCATCCCCAGCATTTGCCATGTGCTGCAAGGCTGTCATTAACGAGACAGCTTTTCAGGCTGTTCAGACAGGATGATAATGAAAAAGAAATAATCTGTGACAGTAGCATGCATACAGGTGGAACAAAATGATAGATTGCTGGCCAAGTAGTTGTGCTTTGGGAAAGCCCTCTGGTGACATCTGTACCAGGCTGAGGTTTAGGCTTTAGAAGCCCCTCATTCTTGAAGAAGGAGCACCCAGAACACCAAAGGTAGCCTGCTCCTCATATCGCTGGAGTATAGAATCACAAGCCAGCCTGGGCAGAGGTCCAGCTACATTCCTGAAACATGGGAAGGGAGCTGGAATCAAAGACAGGATTCAAGATTTAGAGCCTCAGTGTGGTAAGGCTCTCCTCAAGGTAACCCCGAGGAGGAGGAAATGATGACAGATCAGTGGTGGCAGCACTGCCTAGCACTGGACTTAAAGAACTGACTTCAAGGGACTCAATCACTCCTGTGACCAAGGGTAGTTATGCTACCCTACAAAAGAGCAAAAGCAGGAGAAGAAGGGTGGGCAAGAGGAACAGAGTGACTGAGGAGGAGAGGAAACAGGTCTTTGCTGAGGAGCTGAAGCTGGAGGGACCATACGTCCTGGATGGCCCATGGCAATCGTGATTTAACCTGTTGTTCTAGAAGAGTTATTTTTTTAACTCTCAAATGCATCCAGATTTGGGTAGGAAATTATATGTTCATCCTTCCTACAGCATCCTGTACTGCCCCCAGTCAACTTTTCCTTATAACCAATTGCAAGTGTTTAATGTCAGTCTTGTCTGCTCAGCTGTAATTTGTGGGAGAACAGGAACCACATCTACCTTTACCCCACTCTATCTGAAGCATTGGCACTTGTGATGGGTTCCATACAGATTTTATTACTGAATGAATGGTGACTGAATTGATGAATAAATATACTCACTGTTTTAAAAAGGTGTGGTAGGATCTAAATGAATGGAACAGAAGGAAGAAGGAAGTCATTGGGGCTAAAATTCCAAGGGAGAGGGTCATTGGAAGCATGTTTTATTTATTTACTTTAGTGTTATTTTTAACATTTATTCTTCAACAGCTACACACACACACACACACACACACACACACACACACACACACACACA
>CABHPR010113008.1:0-13046 GCA_902168415.1 Peromyscus melanophrys | reverse complement strand
ACACACACACACACACACACACACACACACACACACACACACACACACAGTGCATATCCTGTTTCTCATTCTTCTGGTCCTCTTCTTCCTACAGATTCCAAGGAGGCAGGTTTTGAAGCCCCAGGTCAATCAATGCTCTATTCAAACCCGCTCCTTCATTGAGTACCAATTGGCTCTGGGGCCATAGGGTGCATGCTCAGAAGCAGAGCTGCTGCTGGAGAAAAGTTCAAGGTTGTCAGATGTTCAGTGAAGCTCCAAGTGTGAAGCAACAGGCATTGCATCTCTGCTCTCCAGGCAGCTGCCCTGTCTGCCAGTGATTTCAGAAGCCAGAAAACTGTTGTTAGCAGTGGCATGGTGACCATTATTGTGCATTTTCTGTATTGTTTCCTTTTTAGTGAGAGAGAATCAAGCATTTTTGCTGTCAAACGAGGGCTATTTATGGTCCACTCACTCGCATTTGCTGAGAGCCACTGGGGCTGCCATATGATTCCAAGCATAAACCGTAGCCCATCTTAATCTCGCCAAGAACATGGAGATCATATATGGGAAACCAAGGTGGGAAAGGCAAAAACAAAAGCTACAGCCAAAGTTCTGCTGAAACTGCTAAATAGTGGCTATTTTAGGAGGGAACGTCAGCACCTCCAACAGTTTGATTTGTCATCCCTAACTTGTCCAAAGACACACACACACACACACACACACACACACACACACACACACACACACCAAACAAACAAACAAACAAACAAACAAACAAACAAACAAACAAAAAACAGTCTGCACTTGGGTCTTAAATTCCCCAGTAAAAGTCACTATTCTTAACTTTCTTGTGGCTTTTAGAAACCTAGTGAGGCCACTTCCTAAGGAAAGAGACATTGCATCATAGTGCCTGGCTGCTCTTTCTTGTTTTGCCAGAAAGCTGTTGTTGAGCAGTTCCTTTATTTGTTGTTGTTATGCCTTTTTTTCATCTGAGATGGGATCATTGTTATGCCTTTATTTTTCATCTGAGATGGGATCACTGTGATGCCCATATCAACATAAGATGAATGGCCTGCACACTGTTATGATAACATTTATTGTTTACATTCTCTTGTCCCAGACCTTTCCAAGCATAACTCCAAAGCATATCCATCTAAAAAGTCTTCAGGGAAGTAAGAAAGTTCTCAGAAGACTAGCTGAGATTTACCTAGCACCCATTAGAATATGTGCCATAGAGCAGACTGAGGCAATAGATGAGTAGTAGCATTATAGTTGAAAGGTGGAGGATGAGTATACAGGCTGGAGGAAGGTGGAGCAGAACACAGGTAAAGTGACAGACCAGGGGACTATAAACTAGGGCACAAGGCCCCAATCAGCCTGGCATGATTTTGTAGTAAATTTCATTGGTATGTAGTTATTAATGTTAACTCACTTATGTATTTTGTTTGTTTTGAGATGTGGTCTCACTCTGTATCTTAGGATGTCCTGGAACTCACTATATAACCCAGGCTGGCTTGGAACTCATGGTGATCCTCCTGTCTCAGCCTACCAAGTGCTGGATTAATAGGTATGGACCTCTATGCCTGGCTTTCATTTGTGTATTTTCTGACTGCTTTCCTGTTACAACAGTATAGTGTCAGAGGTTTTATGATCCTCGTGCTGGTTAGTTTCCTGTCAACTGGACACAAACTAAGGTCATCTGGGAAGAGGGCACCTCACTGAGAAAATACCTCCATGAAATTGGCCTATAGGCAAGTTTGTGGGAGTCTGTGAAACACTGTCTTGATTAATGGTTGATGTGGAAGAGCCCAGCCCACTGTGGGCAGTGCCGCCCCTGGGCTAGTGGTCTTGGATTGTATAAGAGAACAGGCTGAGCTAGCCATGAGGAGTGGGCAGGGAAGCCGCACCCCTCCATTGTCTGCTTTCAGCTCCCACCTCCAGGTTGCTGCCCTCCTGGACTTCCTGCCCTGACTTCCCTGCATGATGGTTTGTTTATAAGCTGTAATCTGAAATAAACCCTTTCCTCCCCCAAGTTGCTTTTGGTCATGGTGTCTTTATCACAGCAATAGAAAGCAAACAAAAACAGTCCCCAAACACTAAAATATTTACGAATACCTAAAAGGTTTGCCGAATCCTGCCATAGGCCGTGGTAGAAGTGGGAATGATTTTTCTGTACTGCAATCAGTTTTCAGAGAGTGTGAATTTGAACAGAAGGTATGGGCCATTTGGTAGGAGAGAGGGAGCAAGCTCATGTGGAGAGAAAATAGCTTTTCTCACCTTGCAGCACACTCAGTTTCAGATCCAGAGGCTGAGACTCTTCTGGATGGGAGCTGCTTGAATAGATTGGCCAGCTCTGTCCTTCTATCTGTATGCATACCCACTTACTCACAACTGAACTCACTTCTTCTCTCTTCCAGCCCTGCTTAACTTCCCAGATCAGACAAGACTGGGTGGGATGTTCAGGGAGGTATAGCTGTGGACTCACCTCTTCTTACAAACCCCTGTTGGGACTTAAAACATGGCCTTTGTAAGAAAAGCATTTTTAAAGCACAAACTCCCCTAAAACGAAGAAAATCACCCACAGCTGAATAAAGCTAGGCAACACCAGTGTGCGATTTGTTTTTCCTCCTCCTCCTCCCCCCCCCCCCCCCCCCCCCCCCCCTCCTCCTCCTCCTCCTCCTCCTCCTCCTCCTCCTCCTCCTTCCTGCACAGGAAAGGAAGTTTGTTGGTGCCTGTCACATGACTGGCACTAAGGACACAAAATAGTAGAAGCTTGAGCTCTACCTCAAAGATGGAGAGCAGGGGCTAAATCGTTACTTTGGGGGCCGAGAAGTGCAGTGGTGGTTGTCTACAGGGATACAGGGAAAGCATGGGAGAGGGGCAGGCACTTTTCCCCAGGCTTCTTATATTCAAGGTGAGCCACAGTGAGTACCCAAGGCTCAGCCAGGTAAGAAGTGACATTATAGGCACAGGGGGAAAATACTGATGTTTCTCGGGTTCTAGTAAGGTGCTTGATAATTTTAGTAGCATTATTTTATGTAAACATTAAAGCAACTCTAGGAGGTGTGGAGGAGGAGGGGTGCCAGGGGCAAAGTCTGTGGGCATGAATGGCACAATTTTGACTTTATATGAAATTTGAAACTGATCTAGACCCCTCCTCCTGGTTATAAGATTCATGCTTTTTTTTTTCCCTCTTGGAGGATATGGACCAATCATGGTGCATTGGTTGCTCCTACTTAGATGACATCCTGTTATGAAGGTTGCCAATCATTGGTTAAGTCAGTTACCACTTTGCCAGTGGGACTGGGTTATGTATATAGAGCGGCAAGGAAAGTGGCAATGCAGCATTTCTCCACAGCTGCCATTTTCAACTTTTAGTTGTGGGTAGTAGGTCCAGGTCTCATTCAATGACCAGTGAGTGCTACAGGCTTGCTAGGGCAACTAACTCACAGTGACCTGAAGGGACCAGGAGATGCTTCTGGAACAGTGACTTCTCCAACATCTCTTGTCATGGCTGGGTGTACAGCGAGCATGAACACCAGGAAAGGCTAGAGTCCTACTGAAAACGAAACAAAACAGAAGGCGCTTTAGCCTCTAGATTCCACCGGGAGGAAGGAGTGTGTAAAACTTAAAGGGCGAGGATGCTTCTCACTTTCCCTTTCTCTAGAACACATACAAAGCCACCCACTGAGTTAGTGAGCAGTACCATAAAATATGGTATGGCCATAAATGAAATCACAAAAGAATTGCTTCCCAAGGCTTCACCTTGAAACCTTACCTCCTACACGGTGAGCACGCTGTTTATTACCGTTGCTGCTGGGAAAGGGAGCTGCGAGTGTAATGCAGAGAAGACAGCATCTAAGGAGTAGAAAATGATAAGATTTATGGTGGGAATAAAACCTCAGCTAAATTGCCTCTTGTTAAATGTGGGTGTTGGGTCCATTGTTAGAAAAGTTCACTCCAGGAAAACACAATGGTCTCTCTGGACAGTTCATTCACTGCTTTGTACCTTTATTTCTGTCTTTGTAGGATGACAACATGTTAAGTGGTCTGTTAAGAAAAAAAAATCAGTGAAAGGGACAAAGTTTCATTCTTCCTTAGGTTCCTTGGTTTAGTTGTCCTTTTGCATGGTTATTCAGGAGTTCTTCACTTGGGCAACCTCCACGGCGGTAGTGATGATACTTAGGACTTCACCACAAGGGCGCTGTAACCCTCATTTGCTTCTGATGACTATCCAGTAGTACTCTGTGAGGGGCTTCTTATGGCTGGAGGCACAGTGACAAAGAAGAGAGACCTGCTCTTTTCCTTGGAGAAGGATATCTCAGTTTGACCTCTGGATCTTCGTACTACGCTATGTCAATCACACCAAAACCTCGAGGCTCCTAAGATAACCTATGCTCTGTCTATTTGGGGGGGAGAGTAAAGTTTAGGTTTTTACATAACCAGAAACTTTAAGATTCTCTCCTGGCCTCTTGTCACCTACTTCTGCCACTGACGCAAGTAACAAAAAAGAACTGGACCAGCACTGTCCTATAGAACTATCTGTGACAATAGAGATGCTCTACACTTTCATTATCCAACATAGCCAATAGCCATAGAGGGCTATTGAGCACCTGAAATGTGTTCAGTTGGAACTGAGATATCTACAAGTGGAAAATATGCACTGAATTTCAAAGCTATAGCAATCTCCCAACAGTGTAAAATACCTGAGCAATAGCCTTTAGGTTGATTGCACATTAAAAGTATAACAACTTAGGCATACTGACTTGCTAAATATACCTTTAGAATTAATGCCACTTGCTTTATCTTACTTTTTGTATATGCTATTAGAAAAATTACAATAATACACACAGTCTGCCTTATAGTTCCATTTGACAGTCCTGTTTTAAACCTGGTTTTTCTCAACTGGAAGATGAGGCCAAGAGGCAAGAGACTGGTAAAGACATACTCATTTAAAAATGCTACAATTTCTCCCCATTGTGAGTTGCTTATCCTGCAGTATGGACTCTAGTTAGGGCTAATGTAGCAGGTGCTATCCGTACTTCCCATTGCCCTTCAGAATTTATCATTCTACTACACGCTGAAGGCATTCTACTTTAAGAGCCTATAGCACTTCCCTTTCCAGTTGTGCTAGTACTTAGGACGGGGGTGGCAGCAATCCCTCCAGGAGCAGCACTCAGCTGTTATGGGTAGGAGTTGGAGTATGAATACCCTCATTCCTTTCTTCATGTTCTATACAGTTCCTCAGAATTCCCAAGCAGGGTCGAGCTTTTGCCACCAACAGTAGTCAAAGAATAGTACTGTTATTGGCTTTCTTCTCTAGTGTATCTCATTCCCCCATCCCCTCACAAGTGCTTTCTTGGATCACGTCCTAAACAGACAAGCACACTCGTCTCCTCTCAGTGTCTGCATCTGGATGTGTGTGGCCTCCTCTAGTGACTGGTATAAACTGACCATGTTTCAGAGAATTGTCCTAGGAATGTTTGAATGGCTTCTGTTCTCAGCTGGATCCTGCAATATTAACCAACATGTAGATGCTTGATAGTGTTGAACATGTACTATCTCACAAAGCTGCACATTTAACCACTTGGCACTCTCTCCTTGCCCTCCAGAACACACTATGTCACATGGATTGGCCCTCTCAGCTATATTTTGGTACGCATTAATGTTTCTATTTTTAATACTAGTGTCCAATCTCAATTTCCATCCGGATGGACTTCTGGTTTTATTTTCTGCTAATTGCAAAAAGATGCCCTAAGACATTTCAGGCATGATGAGTCCTGGGTAGGTGTAAATTGTTTGCTGTTGTTGAAGACACTCTGGGAGGGAACTTTCTAGAGTCTGACAGGATGTTGTTCCAGATGTCAGAAACCTAGCGCCAAAAAATAAAAATAAACTCCAGTTACTAAATTGACCATGGTCTGGAATTTCACATAAAGAGAAAAGCCTCAGGCAGAAGCAAATGTGTGAAATATTTGGAAGTGGCCCAGAGATTCAGCATATATATATATATGTGGTTTGGCAACATTCTATAAGGTAGAAGATGGATGTTGGTAATTGACAAAAGCATTTTCTAATGTTATATGAGGGATGAGAGTTGTAGAGAGATATGAAGGTTTTTAAGAATTCCCTTATCCATGCTCTATTTATTCTCTAAGTAAGAGTAAGAAAAATTGAAACCCATAGGGGTGAAATGAGGAGTCCACAGACACAGAGACAATGAACTGAATGTAAAACCAACTACTCTTCAATCGGGTATACTTGTAAACTACTCATGCAACCAGCCACAATTTTTCCCCACAAGCATGAAGTATCACCCCTAGTATTTTCATTCATGAGTCTATGTATCAACCATCACTTTAAGGCCCATCACCAAAGAGAGTCAAGACAAACAAGGAAACTGTGTGGAGATACCCTCAGAGATGATTCTTTGCTTTGCTAGATGATGGGAACCCACATTTGGTAGCTACTGCAGGGGACTTACCCAGGGATGAGCTCAAGGGCTGGCATGCAATATACAACACATTAAAAATTAAGCCAATGTGCTGAAGCAACATGAGAAACATAAGAGTGATTTTGGACTTTGTTCTAGACCCCAGAGGTATAAATCAGTTCCGGCCTTGGGCTCTGCCCCAAAGCTGTTTCTAACTGAAATAGTAGAGGCAGGGCAGACAATAGACTGTTTCAAGGAATGTAAAAATGATTATCAACTTTCACCAAATATTTAGGAGAGACATAGCACATATTTAGCACCTCATCCCACCCTTAGAATTCTCTAATAATTCCATTAATGTGAATTGTATCTCATGATAACACCATACGTTCTTCAGAGTTACAGGCCATATTTTCATTTATTCACTTATTCAGATACTTATTCTGCACATTTACTGAATGTCTATCATGAGCCACTAGATACAGAAGGGGTGCTAAGTGAAATACAAGGTAAGATAAAAGCTACTTCAAACTCTTTAGTGGATCCCTTTCTCATTCACAGTAGAAGACAAGTCATTATAACCATTAGAAAGAACTGTTATGATTGCAAAATCCTTCACTTCTATGTTCTAGTATAAGGCTGCTACATCAAATGACTAGCTTCATTCAGTTCATTTAAACTAGCTAGTTTCCTCATGTATTAATTCATTGAACAGACATTATTGATTATTGCATTTCCATCAGGAGCTTTGCTGCCCACTGTAGTATAGGTGGAAAATATGATGTTGACCAGTTGTCATGAACCATATTGTCTCTAAGGAGGTATTCTAGCATTATATAGGTTGGCATATATCTTAATAAAAACACATTGTGAAAAGTCCTCTGAAGAAAAAAATAATGCATCGGAAAATGAAGAATAGGAAAATCTAATTTATATTGAGGGTGAGAGAAGACATCTGTACAGAAATTAAACTTTACATTGAAGCCTTAAAGAGGGGGGTTAGTTAACTAGAGGAGGAGAGGGAGGAGTATTCAGGCAAATGGAACAGACCTATAGCAAGGTTCTGGAGCTGGTACCCTATCCTTGAGGTTTGGACGTGGCTTGAATCAGGCGTACTTGTAAACTACTCATGCAACCAGCCAAAGCAGTCATATGGAAAGGGGGGCTTAAAATATAAAGAAGGTCTCTCAAGGTATAAAAACAGAAAGGAACTCTGGAAGAAGTTATATAGAATAAGCACACGAAGTATTTTCCCTAGAGACAGACTCGGTTCCCAACACATCATTATCACCACCATGAACACCACCATCACCATTCATCATCACCATCACTGCTATCTTCAACAAACATACAGACTCGATGGAAAGAAGCAGGTGAGGTTGACTCTTTGTTTCTATTGATGAAGAAATGTGAGCATTTCTCATTTTCTTTCTTGAGTTCTCTAGGATTTTGCCACAGAAATAGATGACTCCTGTTCTATACACACTGAACTTAGAGCTAGAAGGCTTTCCCGCTTGTTGGCTGAAGCTGTGATTTTTCTCATTTATATGGCTATACTCTAATTGCCTTGCTTCCTTTCCACATGTTTTGTGCAAAAGTTCCACAAACTATGACACATGATAAAATATTTTAAAATTTTAAAGGTATATTTTTATTTTTTTAGATCAGGAAAGACCAACTATATTGCCAATGCATCTGTACTAGCTGACTTCAGATTGGACAGGAAGGCTTCAGAAGGTGATCAGCAGGCAGGAAGAAAAATACATGAGGCTGTTTCTTCACTGGTCCCTCCCTATTTTAGCACTGTATCTCTGGAAAGAGCAGAGTGATTCCATGATATTAGATTCTGATAGATGGCCCATCTTCTATTGCCAAACCTTTCTTTAGGATCCATTGGCACTATTCCCACCACCCCCATATCCTTCAGCACAGGGTTGCAATGGTTTTCAATCAGTCTCTTGGTGCCATAATATTCCTTGATGGTTCCCTTAATCTGTTCACAAAATCCTTTTAACTAGAGCCTCTTCATTTGAACCTTCTAGGCTAAGTTATATTTTCTGTTAGACTATTGATTCATATGGGCAAACCAATAGCAACTGCAATAATGCAGCAACTTTTTTGAGTGTTCACAATGGGTGAATTATTATGCCAATCCCTTTCAGAGCTTTGATTTGATTAAAAGATATTTTTCAATGAAGGTGCAAAATTACAACTTTCATACTACAAATGTCAACATGAATGCATACATGTTGACAGATTCCTTCCTTGATCAAGCTTTAGATAGGCTTTGCTGAGCATGATTTTGGTGAGACCTTGTCTTCAACCCACTGAACCAAACTTTAGCAAGACTCCTGTAAAGTCAGTTTAGTGAAGGCTTCCTCACCCCTCATACCCGACAAGATAATTCTCCATTTCTGATCAGATTCCTTACCTTCCACACTGATAACGGATCCTTCTGGCCTACAGGTGGTAAAGTCCTGTTACCCCTCAGCATCTCTGAGTCATTTTCTTTTTTTTTCTTTCTTTCTTTTTTTTTTTATTTTTTTGGTTTTTGAGACAGGGTTTCTCTGTGTAGCTTTGCGCCTTTCCTGGAGCTCACTTGGTAGCCCAGGCTGGCCTCGAACTCACAGAGATCCACCTGGCTCTGCCTCCCGAGTGCTGGGATTAAAGGTATGTGCCACCAACGCCCGGCTCTGAGTCATTTTCTAATCACTGTGCTCACTGACTGTAAGTCCTCAGCTATCCTCAGTATGTTTGAAATTGAGCCTGATCTCTCTTACTGGTGATTATAGTACTGTCACTTCTCACAACACTCCTGGCTAATATCTTCTTGGTGTTTTAATGATTTTCAGAATCATTTTTCTTGTGCAATTATGTTACCTGTAGTTTGGACAGGATTATATCCATCATTAGATCACATCACATCAGGACTCCAAGTGAACACCTTAAGCCTTTTTCTTCACTCCTGACTGATTAGGATCCATTGGTAAATCTGACTCTTCAGCCAGTGCTCTGGGTGACAGTGCGTTAAAGCTTGGCAAGGACACATTTTGATTCTCAAGATTCTAAATATAAGGTCAAAGCTACCTCAGATTTCTTTATTTGAAAGGAACCTCTTAACTGGAAGTTTTCCCTGACTTTTTGTGTCTGGTGGGGATTCATTCCCTGATTCATGGACTGCAGGTTTCTCTTTCCAGATGTTTGTTTCAAGTGGAGATGTGTTTCCTAATTCTTGATCTGGAAAATTTTTGTTGTGTATGGTGTGTGTGTGTGTGTGTGTGTGTCCCCTCTTGATCTCTTTGATGAATCCTGTGTCTTCCACAGGAACTTCTCAATGGACTGAATTTCTTCTTCAAAGGTCACTACTGACTATGTGTTCCACCTCTGTGGGACTAACTCTGTACGCTTGTTGACATATTGCTAAAGATAATTTGGAGCTACAAGATTTCCCCAAGCTAGCTCTTCTAAGGCCTCTCCCATTCTAGAACCTCTACTTCTCCTTCTTCCTTTTAAAACCTTTGACCTTTAATTCAGTTTCCTTGAGTCTTTTGATATGGCCCCCTTCCAATCCTTATCTCTTCTATGCCTCTTTTCAGCTCCTGTCAGACATTTCCTTTCCCATTCCAGCCCCTCAACTTCTTGTTATCATTGAGCTTTAGGCCTCTTGCCCCATAAGGAAATTGGTGCTCTCAAAGGACTCTGAGCCTCCCAATGGTAACTATTTGAGGCTAAAAAGGGAAACGAGCTAATTGAAGACAGAGTAGACACTTTATCCACCCAAAGTATGCTGAAACAGCTAGATAGCTGCTTGATATTTATAAAAGGTCCTTCAAAATTTAGACCACAGCCTCTACAATATTACATATAAGGACAAAAGGAAATCTGAAAAATCTCTTTGTGCAAATATTGGCTAAAAGCTTTAGGCTTCATATGCAGCAGATAACCTTAGCATTTTCCATCTGCCACAAACAAAATGCGGATAAAAGTATAAAGTGAAGCGGAGACAAGAGCCAACTATTTGATGAAGCCAATGAGTTTGAATTTGAACGTTTACCTGACACATGTAGTTTTTGATGTACTGGAATAAAAATTTAATAATAAAGATAAATGGAGACTATAGACAAGAGAAAAAGAATAAAAATTTCCTAAGGTGGAAAGAGGAAAGTATAAGACTGAAAACCAAATGGATAAAGAAAATGTTGTAGAAGGAGAATGATGTAAACCTGATGGAGAAATAGGAAGTCCTAGCATTTATTCCCTAACAGAAACACTGAACGAACAGTTATCTACAGAATAAGGTACTTTTATGAGATGTCCAGGATCAACAGTTTATAGATCTCAGCACCCTAGTAGAATACAAAATCAAGAATTGCCACAATGAAAGGGTGGGTAATTTTACTTTACCTATAGAACCCCTCCTCCAAGATGGCCAAGAAACAAAAAACCCAACTCCATGGCCTATGATTTTTCCTCCATAGAGCAAAGAGAATGAAATGAGCATCCATCTTCCTCAGTCTATGAGGATGTTTACCAAATGGCCCATTTCTCTCTCTTTTTTTAATTCTAAAAGATTTTTATTTTTGTGCATTGGTGTTTTGCCATAGGTGTTGGATCCTCTGAAAGTAGAGTTATAGACAGTTGTGAGCTGCCTCATGGGTGTTGGGAATTGAACCTGGGTCCTCTGGAAGAACAGTCAGTGCTTTTAACTGCTGAGACTTCTCTCCAGCTCTCTCTCTCTCTCTCTCTCTCTCTCTCTCTCTCTCTCTCTCTCTCTCTTTCTTCATACATACAAGTCAGGAATTTAATTGATTGGATTGCCTGGAGGCAAAATGAGAACAAAACAAAAGGTAAGATATTCATAGTAACTGCCATGGGGATCTCAACAACCAATCTGCATACTTTACTGGCCAGCCCACGAGCTTGCAGATGAAAAAGAAGGGAAAGAAAAAGAAAGCAAAGGGAAGGGATAGGAAATGTATTTTTTTTTAAAATAAATAATGGACCAAAGCTTTCCAAATCTGGATACATGGAACATCAGATTCATGAAGCCCAAACAATCAACAATATTGAACTTTAAAACTTTTACACTATACACTACACATTCTGGTTAAATTGTTGAAGGACAAAGGCAAAGAGTGAGCTTTTAAACCAGTAATAGGGAAAAAAGGTCACTTAGAAGTGATTCTCTATGTGGTAGTTTGAATGACAATGTCCCCCATAGGCTCATAGATTTGAATGCTTGATCATCAGGATGTGATACAACTTGAGAGAGATTGGGAGGTGTGCCCTTGTTGGAGGAAGTATGTCACTGGAGGCCTTTGGGATTTCAAAAGCCTAAGCCAGGTCCAGTATCTCTCTCTTTCGGCTGCCTGCAGATCCAGATGTAGACTTCTCAGCTCCTTCTCCAGGCACCAGTCTGCCTGCATGCCGCCATGCTTCCCAACATAATGATGATAGACTAAACCTCTGAAACTGTGAACAAGCCCCAATTAAATGCCTTTAAAAAAAAAAAGAGTTGTCATGGCCATGGTGTCACTTCACTGCAATATAAAACTGACTAAGACACTCCATATGACTGTTGTTCTAGTTAGCTTTAACTGTCAACATGTCCTGGAGTCATCTAAGAGGAAATACTTGATTTATGAATTGTCTAGATCAGATTTGCCTGTGGGCATGTCTGTGGGGAGCTGTCTTAATTGTTAATTGATACAGGAGGGCCCAGTCTACTCTGAGCAACATCATTCCTTGAGCAAGTGGCCCTGGGATGTTTAAGAAAGATAGCTAAAAATGAGCCAGAGTAAACCAACCAGTAGAGTTTCTTTGTTTCTGTCTCAAGATTCTGCTTGAGTTACTGCCCTAACTTACCTCAGTGATGGACTATGACCTGGACATGTAAGTTAACCCTTTCCTACCCTAAGTTACTTTTGGTCATGGTGTTTGTCATAGCAACAGAATGAAACTGTAACAACTAACATCAGAATTTTCAACAGAAACCTTTTAGACCAGCAGAAATGGACATTATATAATCAAAATGTTGAAAGTAAACAACTGATTATAGTACTCCAAGAAAAACTAGCACACAAAAAAGAGATGAAGAGAAATGCTATCAAAAGTGATGAAAACTTGTCACCAATACATCTGTCTTACATCTTACAAGTAACCCATTTAAGTGTGTGTGTGTGTGTGTGTGTGTGTGTGTGTGTGTGTGTGTGTGTGTGTGATAGAGAGACAGAGACAGAGACAGAAAGACAAAGAGAGATAGAGAGAGAGGAGACTATGTTGATTCTTATGATAACCCTTATTTGGTTTATACTTAAGAGAAATTTGAGTCATTTTACTGTTTAAAACTTTAGGTTTTCCATAATCATGTTACTTTAAACAGTGGTATTTGAAATCTTTGGTGTTGCTTATAGTAAACAGATATTATTTTGTAGTGACCTAGGATACTATTTAGTCAAGTAGTATAAATAACCTTATGGCATTTCTAACAATACTTTTCCTTGCAAATAAAAGCAAGTGAAGGACTTGTATGATAAGAACTTTAAGTCTCTGAAGAAAGAAATTGAAGAAGATCAGAAAATGGAAAGATCTCCCATGCTCATTGATAGGTAGGATTAACATAGTAAAAATGGCA